>JAUEPR010000164.1:0-86541 GCA_030435655.1 Armillaria novae-zelandiae
TGTATTACATCTGTCACGATGAGTGTATAGCCCCCGCAGTTATGGCCAGATATTGGTTACCAGAACATCAGCTGCGCCCGTCAACATATCTTGAGTCGGGAAGAGTGGCAACAACAGATGCACCAGAAAGAGGGAGAGCTAGCTAAGTGGCGAATGCGGAGAGAACCTGTGCGAACATACCGGTAGTGACAAATGACGTGGATGTAGTTGGCAGTGAGTTGGTATCGTCATCGAGGATCGATGCATCAAAGGGAGTAGATGTTGGTCCGGTCATCGGGGCTTACTCGGTATAGTGTAGACCATTGCCAGAGTGATGGTGGTGTTGGATGTGCAGATCAAAGGAGTTAGTCGAAATCACTGTCAGCATAGCCTCCGAGGGGGAAGAGTCAGGAAGGACGGTAAAGTAAATGTAAGTCTGTACAGCTGTATGCTCACACGCACTTGTATTTTTTTAGGATTGAAGCGAACGACCCGAGTTCAGTCAGCCTACGAATATCTATCAATGACTTACATAATTGGCGAACATGAAACAACTCGACCTTCCTCATCCTCTGGAAACAATTCTTCCGTTCCACAGATCTGATTTATGGCGATTGAATGGAGGCGACATCCTTTTCATCGGCCAAAGCACGCGGAAACAGCAGATCTTCCCCATAGAAGCACTGTCCTTGTCTTCGAGACCCCGCCACCACTGGTAACGGTTAGATGTATCTCGTCAGAATTTGCTGTGAGGATCAGAGAGCGCGCCATATCCGAGAGAGAGAGAGCAAGGCAGATATGGTCGAGATGACAATTAATCCGAACGGAATCAGTCAAAGTGTGGGACTGGAATCGGAACGTCAAGTTGGGCAAGTCTAGTAGTAACTCTGGTCCGTTGTAATCAAGCTCTCCGGCAAATCTGACAGTATCGTTCTGCATTTGTGATCTTGATAATCTTTGGGAGACACGCATGTTACTCACTGTAGGTTTAGTCAAAGGTAAACGGAAGGACGCATCAAACCGAAACGATTTTACTTGAGGCACGCCAATTCCAAACTCCGCCAGGTAGCTGCTGAGCCGACCTCTTTCGATCTTGATGCGAACGCCACGCGACTTTGCTTGCCACCAATCCTCGCGTCGAGTTCCAGGTAATACCGCTCGCTCTTCTATGTTCAAAGCCAAGTACTAGCAGCGTATGTCTATTCACACCCAGAAAAACAACCAGTGATTTCATCAAGGATAATCAGATGAACTGATCCATTCCGAGCATCAATCAATCCACATACCCCTGATATTTCTACAATTCATCCAACTTTTTCTCGGAGTCGAATACCGCTGCCTTTACCATCTGTTAATCTGATACATGACACGTCTTCAGGACTCCTGGAAAAGCGGAACAGTAGCAAGGCCATGAAATTCTATTCAGGAAACGATTTGGTGGCTGGCGTCTATCTTGACTTCTACAAGGTTTCTTCCGAAGTTACCTCGTTTCAGACCACGAAAAGTTAATTCTGTACAACGAGGGAGCCCATAATTCGTTGTCCTCATAGAATAAAAGCTTCAGAGCCGTTTTCCATCGTGGGTTTTCGGCTGCTACCGACATTTATAGTACGATATCTTCGACCAATATTTTACGGTATGTATTATGCCTTGAACACTCCGACCCCCGCTGACGCCTGTGTCTTGTCCTCAGTCTCGTAACACTCGAAAAGCGGCATGGCAATCAGAATGAATACCTTGTGCCCTGTTCACTTGAGACCTATTTGCGCAGGCGCCCCCCACACAGCTTCGGAGAGCAGGCGTTATATTTGCGATGAGAGCTACTCACTGCGAAATGTGATGTTACAAATCATGGAGATTTAAATTGATGGCTTAGTATAACCGCTGATGGGCACATTTCATGATCTTCTGCTCACGGCAGTGTTTTGCAGTGTCGTTGTGATTTGCGCTTTGTAGCCCATGCTTCTGGGACTCAAATCGGCCATCTGTTATTTTACATACCCATATATAAATGTTTGTTTCCTTTCGTTTTCAAAACATCACTGCTGAAATTCCCACTAGCATGTATCCCAGGGAAAACCCTGCATCCTGCTGAGTTTGCATACACGGACCTCGATACCGATAACGATGAGACTCGAAAGGTAAGCTTTCCTATCATCACTACTCATTTGTTGGACTCACAGTAAAAGATTTACCTTCATGCTGATTTGACATCAGCGGATTTGAAGCAAAGAACAATGGTCCTTGATTGGAGCATTATTTATGATACCTGCAATTCTATGTCTACGAACTGCTCAAGCGTCAATATTTATTTCGATGCGTGAGTGATCTGCAGCCTAAATCTTTGGAAATACCGATTTCTTTCTTACAGCAATCTTCTTCGACGCTCCGTTACGAACAATAGCGACCCTTCAAACAACAATAGACCAGTGGTTCCTACATTCATCTGGAATGTCACTGCAGACGATCAGGATTATTACCTTGCCAACTCCCCGAGGTTTCAGACAGAGCTTTCCGTATTTCTGCAATATAAAGTGGGAGTCGATCATCAAATCAAATATACACTCTCGAACGATGTGTATTATCCCTTTGATCGGTGAGTGCATTCCTCTCTGCAATAGAATCATCACTCATACCTTTAAGCAGCTACGTGGCTGGGGTACTAGCCTTCGCTGAAGGAGTCAGCACCAATGAATCCGTGCGATTAATTCTTGACTCCACGGCTGGACTTGTTGAGTAAGTACTTTCTAGTCGCTCGGTCACCTGATAATCTAACAAATTCAAGAGGCCTCAAAATCTCGGCGATCGTCCCTAGTGCCTCCACTTTGGGCCATGAAAATATTTTAAATGTTATTGAATTGGAACTCGTTGTAGAAAGAGGAACATTGATAAAGATATATTGCGTTGTGATCACCATCACATTCTGTGCGTGAAATTTCCTTCTGCCTTCCAAAAACCTCATGTTTCCTTCCGAACCAGGGCTTATCACCATCATGATATGTCTTGTTATGGTCATGACTGTAGCGTTTGGCTTCCAACAAAGGAACGAGATAGTTGTTGTTCCTATTGGGACTGTATTTGCGTTTACTCAGCTGCGTTTAACTATGCCTGGAGCGCCAGACGGATTCGGTGAGTTATTTCATGTTTACGAAGTCAGAAGCACTCATACAAGTAATCAAGGTGACGTTTTGTGTATGTCAAGTGTGACTCGTCATCAGATTGTGAATGACTCGACTGGATGCTAGATTTTGTCGGAGTATTGCCATGCCTGGTCCTTCTGTCCATTTCCGTAGGTAACCATTTTTTTGAGGTACTCGCGTCAATGATGCATGTCCTTTTAGGCTGTCGCCATGGTTGGAATCTATATTTTCACAGATCCTGCGCAGGATTCTCGCGAAAAGTTAACTTGGTCTGCTCTAGGCGAGCCGGTCTTGCAATTTCCTCGTGAAGCTATGCTAACATGTTCTTTCACAGTGCACACCCTCACTTACCAAGTAAGGGCAATCTTAGAAAGAGTTGAGACCTCGAATACACCGACGGAGTCATACAGCATGGTCCCACCACCCCCGCTCGAAAACGCTGATTGATTGACTTGGACTACAGTTTGAATTTTTTGAAGAGCCACGTGGAATAGGATAAATTACGGCTCGTAGAGTTCAGAACGTTTAGTACAGAAATTCCCAGTTCACCTTGTAAAATCGTTATCTGGGAAGGAAAACCTCTGATGCTCCATCACCAATGGAGCTCAGACGCATAGTCGATATACACTGCCTGCCAGGGCGTTGTGAAAGTGATTATGATATTTTGCGCTTTGAGATTATGGTGGCCTGCTCTCCTCTCATCCCACGCACTCCATTGAGGTAACCTGTCCGGTACGTTGCGGAATCAAGCTACTACCACACGCTGGAATGACCTGCCCTTACGAAGCGAAGAGGTAGATTGTTTTGCTCGGAGGCTGAGGGTTTGCCAATGTTGATGGACGAGTCGACGGCTAGACTGGGGTGGTCAGGGTTCGAGAAATATTGTAGCAGGTACCGGGCGAGATTGCCGGAGCAGCGTTGCAGGTGGGCACAATCAGTAGGGTCAAACGTGAGGTCGAAATATGAAGACCAGCCTTCGAACTACTGTATTATGGGTGAGGACTCAGTCATTCCAAGGTGAAGAATATCGCCCGTTTCTTGTTTATATAAGAGAAACTCTTGGGGAAAACCTGCAAGTGATGAATACAAAAATGAGGGCGGAGGGAAATGATGAGCTTTCCTTTCCGCAAAAAGAAAGCGTTCACGCTTCGTATGTAGCCCGATATGAAATTATGTATTTGCTCATGATTTGAATCGGGAGTTTTCTCTTGGCCAATACTCCCGCACACGAAGAAAGAAGATTAATGCAACTGAGTTTACTGCAACAATTCTGACAACGAAGGTAAGGATAAAATGAATACGCAGGTATGTATGAAGCGGTAGCAGACCGATCTGTCTTGGTAATGATGATAGAGAATCTGCGACACACTACGAGGTTCTTGAGTAGGAAGATCGAGGCAACGGGCTGTAGTTTACGCTGAGTGAAAGCCACCAAATATATGTTGAGGCAGCAGGAAGCGACCGAGGGTCCTTTTAGCAGAACATCGGAGTATAATGGTATATAAATGATGATAAACAGGGCAAACAAAGGCCTGGAAGGTGCCAGGAGAAAAAAAAATGGCCATGGAGCGAAATGAGATTCAAGGAGTGGAATAGCGCTTGTACGCGTGAACGAATTCGAGCTGGTATAGTGGTAGGCGGAAGCAGCGACGGAGACATAGAGAATAGAGAGAGCTGCTTGGGCTTGGCAAGCACACAGAGAAGTAAGGCGAACGTTGACGCTCCCAGGAAGTGGTGGGAATGACGAGGCATCGGCATCATCAAGCAGTAATGGGAACCGGACAGGAACAACGCTACTAGTGGCTCATACCAGCAGGAATGCGTCGTACAATATGGTACAACCCGGGTGACAAGGGATGTCCACTATGCGTCTGGATTCCAAAGATCCTGTATGGCGAGGTCGCCATATAACTCAGCCTGCAGATCAAAGAGGGAGCCATAAGAGAGCAGCACCTCTACCGATAAAAGAGGGATCGGCGGTAGCGTCTTCAGCGGACATCACAGAGAGATATGTGCCTATCAGCTTTGCGTGGTTTTCGATCGATGAGCCGAGTGCAGATGTCTGTCAATGACTCACTCTATGACGCCTGGCTCTTCTCCTCGACCTTCTCTACTGCTTTGACTCTTTCCGCTACTTTTTTGGAAAGCCCTAAAAAAGTCTTGACATCGTCTTCATCAGCCGTCCTGATCGTGATACTCATGCAGTCGCTGTATAAACTACAGGAGCATATCTGTCATCTTCAAGAGCCTTCTTCGACACATTGATACTGTTTATGTTTCTGATCGTGTATAGGTTTTTCCAGAGCAGGGAGGGTGGAGCTGACCACTCAAAAATCGCCCAGATGTATAGAGATTATTGAACACGGAAAGCTGTGTGATAAATCCATCATAGGTGATATTGCCATCAATCAAAGCCGTCACCTAATCAAGGGACACGATCCTGAACATCACTTGGGTTGCATAATAAGGACATGCGGAAGGAAGGAAGCCGCGTGAAAAGGAGCGTTTAGAGAGGATGGTGGCTGTCACGGATCCGCTGCGTCTTAAAGGTCGAAGAATTGATCTATATCACAATACACGTAATCGTTAGATCCCAAATTGCCAGCGGGTTATTCTCGATTCACGAGAAATAAACGACGTAATCCGCATACATCTGCACGATAAAAGCGTCAATTTCATCATGGGAGGGTGCGAGAAGGATAATCAAACGTGGAGGCCCAGAAGGGCCGAGATATTGGAGATCAGAGTGTCAGCCGTACGCGTAAACACATAACATATCTTGAGTCGGTGGGAGTGAGGCAGCGTAAGCACGAGAAGGGGGAGAACCAGCTAAGCGGTGAACGTACTGAGAAATGGAGCATCGGAATGGTCTGGACGGCGGTAAGTCGTCGTCATGTCATCGAAGAATGATGAATATCAGAGGGAGAAGATGTTGGTATGGTTGTCGAGCCTTATGAAAAGCTTATCCTCAGATGGCGGAAAGAACCTGAGCCCCCAAACTCAGTATGGCGTAGACCAAAAGCAGTGTGGCAGCGTAGGATCGAAGGAAATAAGTGAGAGTTGGCGGAAATGGCCACAATCGCTATAAATAAAGGCCTGGGTAGCGGAGAGAAAGTGGAAGAATGCCTGTAGTCGGGGACCTGATACCATAAGTTGAACCTGGGATGCTCACGTCATGACACTTGATTTCTCCTCGATGGAAAGCCTATGGATATTATCAATCAGTGAGTGACTTGACGACGCAAACACCTACCCTCTCACCTCATCCTGTTCATGCAATGGCTCTGGAGCCGCTTCAATCTGTTCTGATGGCCTGAGAATCGTCAAAATCCTTTTCATGAGCAAGCTTCAAGTTGCAACAGCGTGGCTGTAGGCCATTGTTATAGGGTCTTCGTCTTCATGTTCAAGACACTTAATCCACTGGAAAAAGACCAGATCTATTTCATCAGGATGTAAACTGAGAATCAAAGAGGAACGCACTATAGGCTACCGGAAGAACGCAAAGCGGACAAGACTGGGATGAGGAAATGCAAAGAGTATTCTGCCGGACAGCAACGTTGGGATATCCATTTACTGGATGCCCCCCGCTTGTCTGTGTTGGCGGGCAACTAGATCTTCGAGCGTCAGTAACCATTCTGGACGTCGCGAAAAAGCAGTACCCAAGTTTCAAACTCCGAAGCGGACCGACCCGATGATGACCACTCTCACGTCGAGTTCGGTGAAATATCCCCTGGCTCTTCCTGGTTTTAAGCCGTGTTATTTTCGTGTACGTGTCATCGTTGTTACTGCGGTCTCCATGTGTTAAGTTTTTACTTAATTCAGCTTTACACCTTGTTCATAACTCAACGCCATCACCCTCGCTTTTAACTTTTCCTCCTGGCCCTCACATTCAACGATCTCTTCGATGGAGATCGATCGCAATGTCTCTCTGCTTGCTGCAACAAAAGCTATCCCATGATAAAGGTTCGCGAGGGGAAAATAGCCTTTCGTTCTCAAATACAGGCTGACAGTAAAGACGATGAACAGGTCACAGTTGACATTGGAGAGTAGCTGTAGGTCGAAACCCAGCATAGACTCGTGCAAGGAAGATGATCAAATGTGGAGGGCCTTGGAGGGGGGAAAGAGTCTTGGTGGAACCGTATCAGTCCACCTCTAAGCTATGAATGGCAGTGGAGCCAAACGTCCGGAACCTGAATGTACATGTTCGCAAAGGGATCAGTCCCTCTTTACAATTTCATCGGATATGTGTATAAACACGTTTAGAGCTAACATTGTTAGCAGGAACGGCAAGAATGGAGGCATTCGAAATGAGAAGAGCTGTTTTGGTGTGTCGGGTGTATGCAAGTGTTAGAATGACAGTTGGGTGACAAGAAGTGGCCTAGCTAACAAGTCGCTCTCGTCATCAAGGAGTAATAGAAATCCTCATGAGTCTAGAGACAACAATGCAGCACTAACAGCTAAAAATGTGATACGAATCCAACGTTATATGGTGGCCTACAGCATGGTCTCCATCACTAGCTATTTACGGATAGTGACAGGGGAGAAAATCCGCCTGGAATTAAATGCCGATCTTTGATCCGCTTGCGTTTGGCTGTGCGTACATCCAAATTTCAACGTTAGCAATGAAAACAATCTGATGCAAAACTCGAAGAATGACTTAGGAATACCGCGTGGATGCGGTTGGTCTTGCCGGGCTGTTTTATTCTTGGCCGATTAAGACTCCTCTAAACAGTGTATCTCCAATATCAAGTTACAGCACAGAGGTGGTGGGGTTCGGAAAGGAGACCCGCACACGTTAAGAGCTTACCTCTTTCTGGAGAATCCCCATGGAATCCCCATCCCATTATTTCAAAATTGGTCAGACAGCCTTGAAACAAGTATTCTCATCAAATATTCTGAGATGCGCGTGCCCAGGGGTCCCATCCTGAGCGCCGATCATGCCAGGTCCACCTGCCCCTGATCATTCTACAATTAATTCAGCCATATCATATAGTCAACCACCACTGCCTTGATCATCTGTCATTCAAATACCACCATTTATCATCCGCAGCCCAGGGACAAGAAGACGGTAGCAATGCCGTACGATTCTAATCACGAAAATATGTGATGGCTGGCATCTATTCTGTCTTCCAGGTCGCCCTCGAACTTTCCTTGCTTGTGGAGCGATTTTACCGTGAATCGTGCTCGTACTGCGAAGAAACCCATACTTAGTGTACGTTATGGGGTAACAGGATTAGAACCTTTCTCCATCAAGGACTCCGGCTTTGTGTTAGCAGTTGTGGTAGGATGTCTGCAACAAATATTCCATAATGTATTGAGTTGTCACAAATCTTTGCATGCCGCATCAACTCTCGTGCGACCATGTACACAGGTGTCTCGTAGTGCTGACTATCATCAAGAGAACAATCCCAGGATCTTCATAAAAACCGACTTACCTATATATGCATAGGACTCGGAATCGCAGAACGATGAAATTTACATCTCGAATATAGAGACAAGATTAGACAGAGGATGACAGCTAAGGTCATTAGATAGACATTAACATACGTCTCTTCCATTCACTTTTTGCATGTCCTGACAACCTTGTGTGGTCTGGATCCTTTTTAAATATGCGGCTTACTGGAGAAAGGCGGTGCGGTAATCGGAATGGCGAAGCTAACGCCCTGGTCAATTCCTAGGTGATTTCCAGAGGTGCCTCTCTCACAGCTTAAGAGCAGGGGTTATAATTCCGACAAAAGTCACCCCATGTGGACTGTAACATAACACATCGATGCGATTTATATTAGGGCTCCAGTACAAGCGCTGACCAGGCACATTTCATGATAGTCAGCTTATTTCTCTGTTTATGCAGTATCATCGCAGCTAGCACTTTCTAGCCCAGGTTTCAAGGACTCAAATCGGCGGTACCTGTTGTTCTCGACATCCATACATAAGTGTTCAAATTTTCTTCTGAAATACCTACCATTGTCTATTCCACCAACATGTCCACTGAGAAAAAGATTTGGGGGTGTTTCCTCTTTTCTCTCACTTTTGTTATCGCGATTCCTACCTTATGCATCGTCTTGGGAATGACCCTTCATCCTGCTGAATTCGCATACATGGACTTTAATTTCAATGTCAACGCACCTCGACAAGTGAGTCACCTATCGTCGTAGCGTACTGTCAGACTCACAAAACAAAGATTTACCTTCACGCAGATTTGATATCAGCAGACTTAAAGCACGAAGCAATGGTCATTGACTGGAGTATTCTTTTGGATACCTGCGATCCTATGTCTACGGACTGCACAGGTGTCAACATTTATTTCGACACGTGAGTGCTAATATTTGGACATGCGGACCTATACTCATTTACTTCCGAAGTAATCTTCTTCAACAGTTTAGTACGAACAATAACGGGCCATCAGACAACAATAGACCTAAAGTTCCTACATTTGTCTGGAATTACACTGCATACAACGAAGATTTTGTCTTTTCCAACTCTCCGAAATTCCAGACACAGCTGTTCGTATTTCCGAAACACGAATATGGGATTGTTGAACAAGTCAGACATACATATTCCAGCAACGTGTATTATCCCTTTGATAGGTGACTGCATCCCCATTCTGCGGTGGAATATTACTCATACCATTAAGCAGATACTTTGCTGAAGTACTGGCCTTCGCCGAAGATGCCAGCACAAACAAATCTGTACCATTAGTTCTCGTCTCTACTGCTGGACTTGTTGAGTAAGTACTTTCACATGGCTCAGCGACCTGCTCATTGAAGAGACTTAAGAGGTCTCAAAATCTCGGGGGATGTAGTTGACTCCCCCACTTTGGCCAATGCACATCTTCCAGAGCTTATTGATATCGGAGTTACTCTGGGAAGAGGGACATTGATAAAGATTTATTGCATTGTGATCGTTGTCACATTCTGTTGGTGGGATTTCCTTGTGCGTATGAAATAAAACTCATTTTCCCTGTAAACCCAGGGCTCGTCACCCTCATGATATGTCTTGTTATGATTATGACTGTAGCGTTCGGCTTCCAGCAGAGGAACGAGATAATGGTTGTCCCCGTTGGGACTGTGTTTGCCTTTACTCAGCTACGTTCAACTATGCCTGGAGCGCCAGAGGGATTTGGTAAGCTCATTCCTCTTAACGCAGTCGCAAAAACTGATACGCGTAAATCAAGGCGACATTTTGGGTATGTCAATTGTGGCTCATCGTCAGGTCATAAAATGACTCCACCGGATGCTAGATTTTGTGGGAATACTGCCATGCCTAGTCCTTCTCTCCATTTCCGTGAGTTGTTGTTATTGTGATGCACTTGTATCAATGATTTGTATCTTTCTAGGCTGTCACCATGGTCGGGATGTATATTTTCACTGATCCCGCGCAGGACTCCCGTGAAAAGTTAACTTGGCCTGCACTAGGTGAGCCAGTCTTTGATTTCTTACAATAGTGTTGTGCTAACATATTCTATCACAGTGGAAACCCTCACTCGACGTTGAAGAGGCCTCAGAAAGCGTTGAGACCGAGTCTACACCATGCCTCTAACAAGGGTTTTTTTGTTGAAAACACTGCTGGTGATCCGTAATCGACTTTGCTAAGTTGTGAAATTTTGGAAGAGGCGCGTAGGGTGTTGCTGCTCGTGTAATCTAGAACATTTAGTACCGAATTTTCCAGTTCACTTTGTCGAATCGTTTTTTTTGGAAAGCAAGAAGTTCCGATATTCAATACGTGTTGGACCTCTCAATGCAGAGTTGGTACACTATAGTATTACGGATCTTAGGCGGCACTCTGAACTTGAGTCGTATCATACGCTGCTGTGGCGATCTCGCCCACTACGTGTTGCAATATTTCTCGAGCAATATACACCCCAGTCTGGCCATGAACTCGGCCGCAACTTCTTAGTTTTGAAGAGCCACGCGGCTCAGAGTAAATTACGGCTTGTAGAGTTCAGAATGTTTAGTACAGAATTTCCTAGCTCACCTTGTGAAATCATTATCTGGAAAGCAAATCATCCGATGCTTCAATACGCATTGGACCTCACAATGCCGAGTCGATATACACTGCCTGCCAGGGAGAAGTGAACGTGATCATAAGATTCTGAGCTTTGAGATTATGGTGGCCTGCTCTGTGTTCCTCCTATCATCTGACACACCACTGAGATATCCTGACCGGTACGTTGCCGAACCACCATGCTAGCACAAGCTGGAATGCCCCCCACTCCTTACAAAGCGAAGAGTGGTAGATTGTTTTTCTCCGTTGCTGAGGCTTTGCGAACGTTCTGAGGAGAAAACAGGAGTATATTGGTACATAAATAATGGTAGACACCGCAAACAGAGGCACGGAAAGGGCGAGGAAAACGAAAAAAGAAAATTGATGGTCATAGAGCAAGATAGGATTTGGGAGCAGAGTGGCGCTTATACGTGTGAATAAGTTCGAGTTGGCACAGTAGTATGCGCAAGCGGCAACAACGGAGAAATAGAGATTATAGAGAGTTGCTTAGACATAGCAGACGCAGAGAGAGAAGTAGGGCGCACATTGAGTTCCAGGAAGTGGTGAGGAGCGGCGAGGCATCGTCATCAAGCAGTAGGACCTAACGATACCATCCCATCGGCTATTCCCGGTTCATGAGATACAAACGACGGAATCCGTATACATCTCCGTGATTGATGCGTCAATTAAAGCATGGGAGGGTGCGAGAAAGATGATCAGATAGATCTGGAGGTGCTGAGGCCTGGATGTACTGCTCTGGGAGTTGTGCCTGATGAACAGTTCACCCAAAGTCTGTGTGGCGACATGGGACGTGCAGATTAAAGGAAACTAGTCAGACTCGGAGATAGCCGAAATCGCCATACGGGCCTGGGCAAGAGAGAAAGTGGGAAGAATGACGTAGTGGAAAAGGAGGGATTGCAATTAGGGCACGTGGCACAATAAGTAGAACACAACTTGTGCATCCTCCTCGATGACCAGCCCAAGGCTAGGCGTCCTACAAATATTATCTATCAATGAGTGACTTGACGACGTAAGCACCTCGTCTCTCACCTTATCCCGTGCATGTGATGGCTCTTGCGCAGATCCAATTTGTTCCGATAGCCTGAGAATCGTCTATATTTTTTTCATCAGCAACGTTGGAGTCGCAAACCTCCCAAACTTGCCTTAGAGTATCGGACCCGGAGGGACTGGTCCTTGCCAACGCTTCCTTTGGAAGCTTGTGTCAACCGCATCTTCAGTCAACGTAGGTGTAGGCGGGAGCGGTGAGAGTGGAGACGATGCTGATCTGTGTACAGCACTAATAGTCGACAATGTGATCAAAGTTCAACTTTGTTTGATGGCTCACAGCATAGTCTCCGTCGCCAGCTAATTAGGGATAGCGAGAAGACAGGAACTCCGGCTGGAATTAAATGCCGATATTGCATCTCGCTGTGCATAATTTCGGTTCTCAATACTAAAAACGAATTCAATCTGATGCACGAGGATAAATGCTGTGAGGATAAGGATGGTTTCGCCAATGGGGGACTGGTATTTCTACCAATTAAGAATCTAAATAATCTATTCCTAAGATCTATCGAATACAACACTGAAGTGATGCCGTTCGAAAGCGAGATCTGCACACGTCCAGAGCTCACTGCTATTTGGAGAATCCCCGTGGAATCCCTAACCAACTAATCATTCGCAGGCAAACATTCCCTGGCATTTGCTTCTTAAAACAAAGTTTGATCTTCTTTAGTTTTGTTCGCAGTAGAAGTTGAAATACATCTGACACCTGCTCTCGGGCGGTAGCCGCTACTTAATTGTACTACAGAGATCGATCAAGGTACCTCTCGCTGTTGACCTTCAGCATCCAGATGTGAAAGATACCAGCAGTCATACAAACTTGAATCGAGTAATTTCATGAACGATTCTCAGAGATGGTTATACCATAGAATCTTATGTTCTTACAACAAGGGAGTTCATACCTAGTACGCGTTGTCTTCATGGAACAAATGCTTCTGAACCACTTTCAACAATAGGGTCTTGGCTATTAGTACCGGCATTTTGGTACAACATCTGCCACACATATTCTATACTACGTATCATACCTTGAGTTGTTTCATCGCAGGTCTTCGTACGCCGGCGTGGCGCCTGCGCCTCGGTGGGCGCGAATGTCTCGTAACGTTGGTTGCTTTATGTGGGCGATCGCGGAGTGCAATTCTCATCCTTGATTTTAGGGATAGTGGTATGAATGCTGAGCTATTTTCCGATTTGAGTACGAGTCAACACATGCTGACTCTCGGCCTTCTCAGCCTTGACCTCGGCTTACTAGTATTTTCTCTTGCTTTCTATTCTTCTTGATAATACTAAATTACAACGGAACATTATAATTATAATGACTCGATGCCCTACTGGGAGTATATAAATATTGTCTTTACTGTCGTATTAAGATCTCAAGCTAATTTTACTACCCCTCGACGTCCAATTAACTGTGTGACTGAAACATCTCTGATCGGTCATACCCAACGCTTGCCAGAAACCTTTGTTAGTTATGCCTAGCGCTTGCTGATGCCCCCGTTAACGCCACCCAGCGCTTGTTAACACCCTTGCGAATCCCTCTTGGTGGTTGGAACTCCGCTTACGGACGTCCTCACCCATGACTTGAGTTTTACTCGAGTATCCATTACCTCGTGTATTATTCAAAACACCCTGATTCTTAACAGATAGCATCGAAGAGAGGGTGGCAGGTAAGGTTGTTCTATGAGCATCAATGTAAGCATCTCCCATTCACTTCGGGCAACCTTGTATAGTTTAGATCCTTTTTGAATACGCAGCAATTTGGGCGCGAAAAAATCATGGTAATCAGAATGATGAACCTCGGGTCCTGTCCAATACATAGGCCATTTCTGCAGGCGACCCCGTACATCGTAGGTGGGTGGGTAGGGGTTATAATTACGACGGGGATCTCCCGCTGGAACTGGGAGTTATATTGATATGGTGCTAGTGCTTTCCAGGCACATTACATGATTCTTCAGTTGATTTCAGCGCCTATGTGGTTGTGGCCAGCAGTTTGTACCCCAAACATTGGGAGCTCAAATCTGCCGTATCGCATGTTTTCCAAACCCGTTCAGAAGTGTGTGAAACTTCTTTTCTCCTTCAAATACCTCATCCTGACTGGCATCTATTCTTCTGACATGTCTACCGTCTCTCCTTCCACCGCAAAAAGAATCCAGCGTTGTTTCTTCTTTTCTCTCGCCTTTGTTATCGTTATTCCCTTCTTATGCATTGTCTTGGGAAAGACCTTGCATCCCGCTGAGTTCGCTTACATGGATCTTGATTCCGACGACGATCGTCATCGAAATGTGAGCTTCCCGATCCGTCGCTACTAACTTGTAGGACTTATGGCGAAAGATCTACCTTCACGCGGATTTGAAATCAGCAGATTTGAAGCAAGGAACAATAGTCCTAGACTGGAGCATTATTTGGGATAACTGCGACACTACGTCTACAAACTGCACAGAGGTCAATATTTATTTTGATGCGTGAGTGTTTTGCATTCTCAAGTATTGGCCATACACATTCTTTCTTACAGCAATCTTCTTCAACACTCTGATACAAGTAGTGGCCCTTCCGATAACGATAGACCCACCATTCCTACATTCATCTGGAACGTCACTGCGGACAACAAGGATTACCTCCTTTCCAATTCACCCAAGTTTCAGACAGAGCTTCCTGTATTTTCAAATAGTCAATATGGTGACCCTACAACCGATCATATATACACTACATATTCGAGCGACGTGTATTATCCCTTTGATCGGTGACTGCATTTCCATCTCTGCGATAGAATCATCACTCACACTACTAAACAGCTACACCAGTGGGGTGCTGGCCTTTGCAGAATATAGAAACACCAATGGCTCCGTGCAATTAATTCTTGGCTCCACGGCTGGACTTGTTGAGTAAGTACTTTCTAGTACCTCAGTCACCGGATAATTAAACAGATTCAAGAGGCCTCAAAATCTCTCCGGTCGTCTCTAGCGCCTCCGATTTAGCCCAGGAAAATAGCACAAATGTTATTGACTTCGGACTTGTTGTGGAAAGAGGAACGTTGATAAAGATATATTGCGTTGTATTCACCATCACATTCTGTACGTGCAATTACCTTCTGCCTTCCAATAAACCTTATGTTTCCCTTCGATCCAGGGCTCATCACCATCATGATATGTCTCGTTATGATTATGACTGTAGGCTTTGGCTTCAAGCAGAGGAATGAGATAGTTGTTGTTCCTGTTGGGACTGTGTTTGCCTTTACTCAACTACGTCTAACGATGCCTGGAGCGCCAGACGGATTTGGTGAGTTAATTCATATTTACCAAGTCAGAAGCACTGACACGCGAGTAACAAAGGCGACATTTTGGGTATGTCAAGTGCGACTCGTCGTCAAGTTGTAAAATGATTCAACTTGATGCTAGATTTTGTGGGAGTCCTGCCATGCCTAGTCCTCCTGTCCATTTCCGTAAGCAATCATTGTTTTCAGGTACTCGTATCCATGATTCTCGTCCTTCTAGGCTGTCACCATGGTCGGGATCTATATTTTCACAGATCCCGCTCAGGATTCTCGTGAAAAGCTAACTTGGTCCGATTTAGGTGAGCTGGTGTTTGATATATCGTAGTAGTGTTTTGCTCACGGTTTCTTTCACAGTGCAAACCCTCAGAACTGGCCTTAGAAGAGCGACCCTCGAAAGAATCGGGGCCGAGAACACACCGGTGGAGTCCTACAGCATGCTCCCTTCATCGAGGTTCGAAAATGGTACTAGTGAACCTTGATTGATTTAAGATATTGTTTGGGATTTTTGAAGAGAAACGCCAGGTAGTATATATCACCATTCATGTAATCCAGAACTCTTAGTACCAAATTCCCATTCCACAAGTTGAATATTTGTTCGCAAAGCAATACCTATCAGATTTCGCAATGCAAAGTCGATATACACGACCTGCTGGGAGCTCTGGTAGGGATGAATATCTGCGTAGTTTGAAGTAGCTGAGTGGAGGAGTCCAGACAATGGATATAGAAGCAGAATATGACAGTCCACAAAGCACGTGTCAAGTCCTGTCCGATACAGCCACAAGGCGACTTTGTTCCTCGACGACAATTACCTGAAGTTCTAATTTTGCTTCGATAAGCTGCACAACGTTGGTTCTTCTGCACCTCAACAATTCCGAAGCTTGCATGCCACCTTCATCTCTATTTGCATCTAAATTTCTTCAAACGGTAATCGTCTTTGTGGTCTTGCCTCGCTGACCCAATGTTCGAAATTGGATCATCCGCCGTCATCGTTTCAATGCTATATCTTTCCAACACTCGGTTTCACGTTCATTGAGAGGATGTACTACAGATTTGATGTTAAGTATTCCTTCCGTCGAACAAAGGCCTACTCGATACCTAGCCTTGCCAATGGTTTTCAAGAACTCTATGACACTGCACTTGGGTCCCTGATTGACGCGCTATCCATTTTTGGCATCATGCCTCGTGTCTCAACCTGTATGACCTTCGACTTCATTTGATGGTCTGCCCTGTGAGTTAGATGACTTGTATACGATAGTTTCCTTGATTCGTGCGCACTCAACATCCGCAGCCCGGCGTCAATGTACACCTCACGGTATGTCTGCCCCTTGTCCTTGATACTACACTGTCACTTACACTGGCACAGACGTTGCACGAAGACCGTACGGCGTTGGGCGTTTGGATCATATCCCCAAGAGCAAAGAACGACTGTGCCGATGGACGTCTTGCATGCGCAGCAGAGGCCAGGAAATCGCAACCGGCGATGGAGATACGGAGAGGGGATGGACACTGGCACGTGGGTGCAGTGGAGGGCGTGCTATTATCAGACGGGAGGGGGTGGGCTTAAATTAGTAGACGGGAGACTCTGCGTAAACCTAATCGCTTGGGACCTCGAATAGCCGCCCACTTGTTCCTCTCTTCCTATCGGTCACGGGTTTGTCCCTATGGATTTAAACCTCTGCCCGTATTTGTATTTGCCCGTCCGTGATAAGCAAGGCGCGAGGCTTTCAGCTTCACGTCGGCCCTTGGGCTGCCGAGACGAACTCGACTCCGAACCTCACGGTTCCCAGGCCCTCCTTAGGCAACCCAACCGAATACCTAGGAACTGGGTGTACGGTGTCATCCCGACATCTCAGTATCACGTTCAGTCTTTTAGCACCTTAACTTATCTATCAGATCACTCCCCACCCAGTTCTATGTCGCTTTACAAAAGATCATGAGGTCCACGCAAACAGCATAGAGTCTTTGGGTGCATTCATACCAACCTAATATACTTTGTCGTTTACTCCCTGTTATAATCTTCAAAGTGAGGGATCAATGACGCCAAATCCTCCTCCATGACCGCATCCTCGTAAAAATCCTGGTTTAATCCCTGCACCCTAAGGGCAAAAACGTTTCCCGACCAATGGTACGGGGCTTTGCCTCTAGTAACAGTTTGAATGCACCGGTTGAGTGGAGATTCATTCACCACAAAGTCATCATCGATCCACAGTCCGAGAGTATAGCCAAGGGATGGTGCATCGAAACCGAGCGTCTGAACGTAGTAGCGGCGAGGACTGCAATATTCTGTGAACCATGGTTTCGTCTCGAGCTTCTGCCACATTCCTCCAACCTCATCCTCATCAATGGGGCCGTACGACAATGGGATTTTGATAAGGCGAGGTTTAGTTTCGTTCACACCGAACAGGATGGCATCAAATGTGTTAGTGCCTGCAGACGTCGCTAGTGGCTCGTTCGTCGGGGGCGCAGACGGCGTCATCATTGGCTCGGGCGCCCGACTCAGCAGCGAGACGTGCTCGGTATGCTCTCGAGAGTCATTGACTCGTTTACAGTATGCTTTGTGAGACGGCCAGTCCTGCGGATACATGTCAGAGTCTTGGCCACACACGTAGAAGAGGCTGACCTGGGCAATGTGCGCCTTGCTACAGTAATAAATACTCTGGCATCTTGAGCATCATGCGTTTGTTGGGGTATCGCAGACGAGACAAGTGGTTGCCATACTCTGTGAGACGTTTTCTATGAGCGACACTATCAGTTTACAGGACTGCGATCATCGACGATGAGGCGTTACCTTTACGATGAACCATGATAGTAAGAGCCTGAGGACGCAGTGTGGGAAAAGCTAGATATTCGACCTATCTCCTCTTTCTAAGCCCTGGTCATTATCAGTGATGGTGCCAATTATAACCTGCGGATGCCGTTTCTGGGAACGCTCTGAACAGTGTCAAACGAGTGAAAGTTTTTGCTACAGAATGCACGAGAAGGGGGAGAGTACTACATCAATACCACTTGGGATTCTTCAGAAGTCGATATCGCAAGTTCCACTCCCTTGTTCACTAGCTCTCCAAGCACTTGCGTTAGGTGTCGCCTCTTCATGTCCACATCCACGTCGGTACCTTCAGGGCACCGTGACCGGAATCAATCCTCATGCTTGTACGGGTTATAATATGGGAGACGCCAGAAAAGTGCCAGCAGACAAAAGTAACCAAAGTCTGACGAGCTGGAAAAGCCTACAGAGTTATCAACGAGAAAAGTAAGTACGTATTTGTTTTGGAGGTGCCGCATTGGCCGGCACAATGGGAGTCGCGTTGATGAAGTCCGGTCAATTCGGTCCGAATTCCGCTCGTCGTTTCAGTTTCGGCTTTGGCCGATTTCACCTTCTTCCAAAACTGCCATCACCTCGTAGACCATGGTATCTCGCCGTTATTTTTCTGAACGGTCTCTTTTCTGGACCAACAAGTGTGGAGCGCGACGGCCAACCCAGATTTCCTGGGATGTCTGGAAGAACACCAAACCGCCAGCACTACTGCAGAAATCGTCGAGATGAACGTTGCGCCGTGCTCATTTCCATGAATATCTGACTTTCAGCGACCATTCATCTTCTGTCACGCAGATGAGTAATGTCTTCAGGACGATGCACCTTCGACAGTAACCGTGAGACAGTCTTGATAGTAGTGTGTGGTGGGTCGCGCATCCAAAACTTCTAGCACACCCTAACCTATCACGTTGAGCAGGAGAAGGATGTCAAGACGTTCTCATGAGCCTGTCTGATTGATAGTGACTTGGGGGTTGGGGTAGACTAAGGCGAAGGCGTTTGATTTTTCGACTGGCTCATCGTGTGTGTGATGCATCCTGTCTCAATTTTATTGAGCTAATTGCTTCGTTACAGATACTGAGCATACTAATCCAGCGATAGAGGGACCGCTTAGGATACGCCGACTGTACTATTCTATCTCATCCATTTGTACTACCGCCGTTCAATTTACGTTAGCATTCCTCGAAAGCCAATACTTTGACCCTTCCCTATCTCAGCCTTTCGCTCATCCGCATCGTCCCACCTCGACTTGATCCCTGCATATGACTGTTGTCGCTGTTGCACTTCTTGCCCTACAGGCAAGGACTGGACCGTCAGATCCTGATTTCCTATCGCCGCCTCCTCTTCGTCCAATCCCAGGACGAGCCTCGCCTTTTACGAATGACTCCTTTTCTATGGTTATACTCTCTCCATGCTTTGCGAGCGATTATCCCGTCGTGCTTATGCGCATACATGATGAGGATTCCCTGCACAGGCAATGTGTCGTGTCTCGGCTTCTATCGCTGCTGTTTTTGTTACGGAAATATCGATCTCAGGGAACTTCTCAGCCAGTGGTCACTGACTCCACGCAAGAAGCATCATCAAACCGTAGTAATTCTGCCGAAACATCTTCTACGCCTATCATATTTCTCTAAGTTGCCTCACATCTAAAGCCAACGAGATTTGACTCTGGACCTGTATGGTGTGCCTCAAAATATCTATCCACTTCTTCGACATGATATTTCTTCATGAATTCTAATGTTTGACCTACATATAGGTAAACTGTATGCAGGCGTGAAGGAATGAATGGGTATATCGAGTTCTTAAGGTGTCAAGGCTTGTGTCATCTATCCTTTTCGTTACTTCTGCTGACCTCCACCAAAGGATATCTAGAGAAAGACTCAATGTTGTCCAATTTTGTCATTCTGGAGCATGCCACCTGAGCAAGATAGCAGTTGTGATTACATTCGTTCGCGGGTGTCGTGAATCGGAAAGCCATGGGTCAGTCACCTTAAGGCCGAAGATGAACTGGTGCCGAGTTTTTTAATTCTATCAGTCTCTGCAGCGGTACAATATTGTCGCCTCCTGTAATGACCATAGCTAATATCTGTATATATCGATGACTAACAGTGATAGCTCAAAGACGGTCTGTATTCTCGTCTACTAGGATAACCATGCCGTACCATACCTATTCTCATTGCTCCCCATCTTATGGGAAGCTATTGTTAGTCGGGAATAGGTGGCTGCTTTGTGACAAACACTCGGTGGCAGGCTGCACAAGACCACTGGACGATATCCTCTTTCCAATTGATGGGTGAAATCATTGTAATTACGACGTCGGTACAGGATGCCTAGTACACATGGAAGAATTGCGCTTTCCGTTAAATATGAGGACGAGCCCGAGCTATTGGTTAACCTTTATTCGCGCATACTTGAGATTCTACCACAGAAAGAAAGAGTCTGTTATGGGATTCTTTAAATATATCTGGCTGTATGACGGATGTAGTCGTTGAAATTAATATCCGAATTCGAACAGGAATACAAAATGCTACATAGATCAAACTGCAAGTTCAAACATAGTACTCCCCGATTAAGTAGCAGGTAACAATGAGACTAAAGTCCACCATGGCTTGTACGGGGAAGATCTACCTGAGTATCTATTCATTCGTCATCAATATCAACCTCGAATCCCAGCTGGTACCAATCATCTCTGCACTCTGAAAACACAGAACAGAAAAGTTTCACCCTGTCCACGGTTGACTCCTGGAATTCCTTCTCGAAGAAATCCAGCGCTGCCGAAGCCCACGCTCTCTCAGTCCCCCCCAGACTCCGGACCGCAATTTTGAGGGTATCCTGAATGTCCTCTACATCGACAGGAATCTTTTTCTGCTTGTGCAGCTCGGGCGCTTCGACATGGTCGAATAATCCTTGAAGTTTGTGCAGAAGAAGAACTTCTAGGGGAACGACAGGGAATGCTCCCTTGACGATGATGGATTGTGATGATAGGGCGGGCAGCATCATCGTCCCAGCTACGACGATGTCAACCTTGGTCCGCACAGTACTAATAATTTCCCTTCGTCCGACTCGGATCAATCTGTCACATTGGTACCATAGGACCTTGTAGGTCGCTCCCGGCGTTTTAGCCGATACAAGATAAAAATGGAGATTGTTGTTGACCAGAGAGCGCTTGATCACCTCTGGGTCTTCGTCAGTTGAGATAAGGATATCGACATCCTGCAATGGTGAATTCATAGCCCAACCTTGGTCGACAAGAGAGAGGATACATACATTTGGGAGACGTTTATTCCCATAAAGGAAACAGGCAGCGCTGCCAAAGATGGCACATGTATAGCCCAACTGTCGGAGGAGACGTGTAGCATGTTCGGCTGCTCGAAAGACGACTCCGCCACGTGCGCTGATGTCTGGGACTTGTACGGGCGGTACAGAACCATAATGTACGATGTCATTTTTGTATGCGTAGTTGTTGTTCATTGGTATGGTAGAGATACAAGAATGAGGCAGAAAGGATGAAAGGGTAGAGACCTGAGAGAAGGGCTGATGTGAGATTCCCCCAACGCGGGATTCACGAGCGCCTATCAGTAGATACGCATAAGCTCTCGGGTCTCCTGATCCTTGACTAATTTCGATTCATTCGCCAATTCATCCCAAGCAACGAGTAAATCCATGCACGTTCGAACATTTTCTCGCAAAGCTTTAAGAATCACTCGAAACCTGATCTCTGACTGCGTTATGCAAACTATGTGAACCTACACCTCGACTTGTTATCCTCGCCGGAGAACTTGTGACGTAAAAAGGCAATGCAAGGGTCGATATTCTATTGCATTCAGTACTCATGACCTGAAAAAGTGTGTAGTGTTGAAGAATCATCACGGCGATATGGAATCGCCGACATACCTCGCAGCACTGCGGAATCCTCAGGAGCTAGACGCTTTGGACATGTGTTCGAAGACCCTGGCCGTACCCTGGACCTCCTAGCAGTCATTCAGCAGTTGTAAACCTCGAAGCCCTCGAAGTATGCTTAGCTAATGGATTCATTGATTTGTTTGCAGTCGAACGTAGATGACGAGTATGGACCATTATCAGCAACATAGATCCTCGCGTTACGTTCACAATCTGGCTATTTTCCATCTCGCTGAAGCCATTAAGATAGGACCTTCTAACATCCAGGAGTCATGACGGCGCCATCTTCGGTATGATACAACTGGTGTATCGGCCCATAGTACTATCGTACAGGGGGTGTGGCCAGATGGATGTATATAATCAGGACGTGGAGAGTATGTGGGAAAGAAGTCAGTCGAAGGAAAAGAGTCATCGGAAAGAGCGTACTGAAAAGGCTTTGCTCATCGAGATTCTTGTATCTAGAAGTTGCCCCGTGTCCTCTTCCACATAGGGTCCCGATTCTCCACATTTAAAAAGAATACGGAAGGGCCAGGGACATCGCTCACCAAAGATTTCCAAACAGAGTAGCACGCCATCCGTTTCAATATCTCGGCTCCAAAAAACTGTAAGATGTGGAATAGTCGCACTGAGTATTGATTTCCAAGCGAGAAGCACACTACCTATGTGCATCTGCGAAGTGATCAAGCCTGGCCCAGAGCACGGAAAGACGGAGAAACAACTGGAGCAGAGGTTTAACAGTACCGTACTGGTACTCGGAAGTGAGACTGAGAGTGATGGCCAGCACGTTAGACGATGAGTTCGAAGATGGGAGTCACAAATCCGAGTAGACCGGTCAAAACGGTCCGACTTCCGCGTCGTCCTATCTCGGCCTCAGGCTCTATGACCTGAAGGTATATAAATATTGAAGAACCATCACAGATAGGGAACCACCCGACATACCTCCCATCACTGAGCCACCATCAAGAGCTAGACGCCCCGTCAATGTCTTCCAAGACCCTTGCCCCACCGTCCTTGCAGTCATTCAGTGCCTGTAAATTTCGAAGTATTTGTAGCTAGCGGATACATTAATTTGCTCGCTGTTGAACATATATGACGGGTACGAACCATTATCAGCAGCATAGATCCCCACGTTATGTACACAATCTGGCTATTCTCCATCTCGCTGAAGACGTCACGATCAAAAGTGACCAGTGGATACCTTCCAACATCCGTGAGCGCTGGCAGCTGCTGAGATGGTGAAAGATTAAACTAACATAAAGTGACCACCGGTGATAGGGATGGACGAGATGGCGTAGTGAAGTCGGGGTATCCTCGACAGTCTGCCCATTGCTGAATGAGGTTTCAGGTAATATAATACTTAGAATATTTGACCAAGAAATAAGTTCGATAAAATTCAGAAAAAAACGATGAATAGGACGCACGGTCAACTAGCTCTGTCTTCGCTTTAGCATATGCCACCTGAAAATTGCCATCCGCACGGAAAGACAGAGAGAAAATGCAGAGATTTCATGGTACGGTACTGGTACTCAGAAGTGAGACTGAGAGTGACGGCCAGCACGATGGCAGTCGCGTTGAAGAAGTCCGGGTAGGCCGGCCAATTCGGTCCGACCTCCATGTCGTCGGTCCGATTTCGGTTTTGCACCACCACCACCACCACCACCTTCCAAAACTGCCGTCGCCTTGTAGACCATGTTCTCTTTCGCCGTCATTTCTCTGAAGGCTGGGAGTTACTAGGCTGTCTGGAACGATACCGAACCATCAGCCCGTCTGCAGAAATCATCGAACGCTGCGCCGTGCTCGCTTCCAGGGCTATCCCACTCTCAGAGACCATTAATCTTCGGCCGCGCGGAAAAGTAATGTGTTCGCGACGATGCACCGTCGAGTAATAACCGTGAGTGGTAGTATTTTGTAACTTGTGGTGAGTCGCTCATCCAATCCTCTAGCACACCCTAACCTAAATTTTATCGCGTTGAGCAGGAGACAGACGTCAAGACGTTCTCATGAGCCTGTCCGTCAGATGGCGATTTTGGGGTGGGGTGGACTAACGTGAAGGTGTTTGATTTCAAAACTGGCTCATCGTGCGACCTGTTCATTCATTCTTAATCTTATTGAGCTAACCGCTTCGTTACAGACACTGAGCATCAGATGTTCCAACTAATTTAGCGATAGAGGGAGCGTGTAGAATACCCCGGTTACACTATGCTATTTCACCCATCTGCACCACCGCCGTTCAATTCACGTTAGTGTTCTTCGAAAGCCCTTAACCAATACTCCGACCCTTCTCTATCTCAGCCCTTCGGCCATCAGCATTGTCCAACCTCGACTTGGTCTCGGCGTATGACTGTTGTCGTTGTCGCACTTCTTGCCCTACAACCAAGGACCGGACCGTCAGATCCTGATTTCCTACCACCGCCCTTTCCTCGTCCAATCCCAGAACGAGCCTCGCCTTTTTCGAATGACTTCTTTTCAAAGGTTATACTCTTTCCAGCCTCCGTCAGCCATTGTCTCGTCCTGCTCATGTGCATACATGACGAGGATTCCCTGCATAGGCGACGTGTCCTATCTCGGCTTCTATGGCTGCTTGTTTTTGTTACGGGAACATAGATCTTACGGAGCTCTTTAGCCAGCGATCACTGACTCAATGCAAGGAGAGAGATTGCATCATCAAACCTTCGACTTTTTGGACTGGTACTTCAGTGGCGTAAAATGGGGGAGCTATCATTTTTGTCTCAGAAATTGCTGCATTGTGCGTGCTATTTGCGTGGCCTTGCTTTATCGCACTAATCATCTAATATAGACAGGCGTCCTCCTTTGCCAAACAAACCCCGCTTCAGATTTCAAACCCTCCAGTAACGCGTGCTCCTGGCCTTCCTGTCGATGTTCTCCTGTGCCTGATATCTCTGTCTATTCCAATGTCATCACCTGTGTATACTTTTCCAGCAGCGACATTCCACCGCGTCGAAGATACTTCCGAGCTTATACGGAGCTCTACCATATTTCCCTATCGGCTTCATTCCTCGTTAGCGTCGCCTACCACAGCTTCTCATTGCGTGATTCTTGTATTGGCTACCAGGGACTCTGTCAAAGAGCGCTGCCATCGCCCGCTACCCTTGTTATCCTCGAATCAACCAATTGGCAGTTCGCACGAAGGGCGCTCGCATTGCAGGCGATGGTTTTGGAGAACCTCCCTGCTATGCCTCGTATGGCAGTGGAGGCTGGTCTTCAATAACGGTGGCATCGCGCCACGCACAAGAGACGGCATTCAGGGCTCCGCTAACTGACGCCGTGTATCTATGTCACGTCAAAGACAGATATCAATGCAGGCGCGGATTGTATATCCTAGGCGGACAGCGAGAACGATGGATTAAAAGTAAAATCCCTGGGAATTGGACCCCCTAGCCGAACTTGTTCTCCCTAGGTCATCAAGCCAAGTCATGCACGGCTTTATCTCAGTTCTGTGTCATTACGCCCTGAGATTGGCGGACAGACGGGTACATGGCAACATCTCCAATTTCCATGTCATAAATCCTTATAGCGGCCGTCGCTCAGATTTGTGCGTTTTAAACCGGCTGTTTGCTAGCTCCCGTTATATGCGTTCAAAAGTACTCTCCTGATACGCGATGCCTGCTTGTCACCAAGTATCGGCCCTCCATTTGTGATATTCTTTGACACGCATCCATTCCTCGCTGGATCCAAATTATCAAGGTCACCCTACCCGCTCTCATAATACGAAGCACGCGATCTTACAACAGAAATTTAGGGGTATGTTGGCGTTCTTCCCTTCCGTCGATGCTGATCAGCCGATGGATGCTTGATAGATTGTAGAGAATATTCACAAATTCTTACCTTGTCAACCTTCCTAGGAAAATATATATGGCTGATTGCGTTGTTCCGTCTTTTCTTAAAGGATAGCATTTCGTACGGTTCCAGTGCCCTAGTATGTAGGTGATGATACGAGGCCTATGCCGCATGATTTTGAAAGTAGCTTTTTCTACAATGACTGACTTGGCACAGAAACACAAGTATTTCTCACTGATCTGGTCCCTTCGAATTCCGAGCAGTAGCTGGGCATACAAGAGCATCATAGCGATTTACAAAGAGGAGTCCTATTGTCGTTGCTTGCTCAGATGGTTATGACGCCATTTGTGGGCACTTTTCTTTGTTTTTATCCGACACCTTCTCACAAAAGAAGAATAGAGCTCCATCAGGATGGGAAGATGTTCAGTTTGACCCATGGGTCCACATGCACATAATGTCATCTATCCATATCTCTTCCATCTTTCAGTCTTCGAGCCCTACCTATTGTCACTATGGTGTACATGGCCTGTCTTCGCTCCATATGCTACCAAAAATGATAGGCTTCTTTTGGAAACTCTTCTCCTTCTTGTGAACAATTATCTATCGCTATAGTTACACACCGACAGAATGCTCTCTTGGCATCATTGTCAGTTCATTAAATGACATAGTTTTAATGTTCACCAGGATTTCAGCGTTTGTTACCAACTCTGCCTGCTTTCATGCATGCTAAACCCTCTTTGACAGACCATGTTGCTTACTTCTCGTTAGCCTCGGACTTCCCAATTGTCCCTCCAGGCATGCATCTGTGTTCCTCTTTACACTTCCACTCCGAGCTGAATGCGCAGACGTCATTTCAGTGCCCAGTAAGGCTTGAATTGACGAGTTCTCCAAGTAAGTAACATTAGAGACCATGCACCAGAACTTCAGCAGCTCATGCGACACAACTCAACGTTAAGAAGTCTCACCAAGACAAATATCAATGATGAATTTCCAAGGCGACACGGCTAGAATCCAAACCAACTCTGGTAAAATATGACGAGCAGCATTGCCTATGTACAACAGCATATCTGTCTTTAATATCGGAGGAGATCAACAAGAAGGACTGCGGTCGACAAGACTATTTGATGCCAAGGCTATGTTGCAGATGTCCGAGCTTCTGTTTGCAGTGAGAACCACCTTTATAATATCATGCATGACTCATGCTATTTTTAGTAACATACCTGATAAATTGAGGTACCTTGATTTACGGGGCCACGACACAAGGAGCGAGTGGGTTCCCTCAAGGTACTCAGGGGACGCTCTTCATGTGGAGTTACTCATCATGTATTAATTTCATGGAGAGGTTAGTGATCTGGGGTGTGAATGCCTGTACTCGACCCATTCCTCCAGGAAGGGTTCTTGACTGGGTTCTAGTAAAATATCTCTTGAAATGAGATTCATGTGGAGCCGCTTGATAGGTACAGGTAGGCCAAGTGATAGAACTAGCTATCACTCTCAGGCAGTTCAATTTTACATCATTGTTTCTAATACCGCATCGTGCTATTCTATTTGATTGTAGAACAAGGCAAATAATAAAATCCTGAATGTACAATGGTGCATATCTCAGAGACGCAGAAGCATATAGTTCTCATTGAGTTACTTTTCTTCAGCGTTACCTATCTTCTGATTTGTACCTAGTCTAGAAACCCAGAAACGTATGGTTGTCAAGTTAGCTTCTTTTCTTCGCATAGTCCATATTCTAATCGTTACGTTTTTCTTCCCACAGGTTCATTCGAACTGTTTGCTTAAACGTGCATTTCTGATCTCCGCTCATTGGTAAAGCTGCATTTTCCGTTATTTAAACGAGATGACAATACTGATCTTCATTATCAACAACCCAACATGCTTTCTCTTATCCGTATAGCCGCTCTCGCAGGGATCCTCTCTGTTGCTGTTCAAGGCGCTGTAGTCCTTGATAGATGGCAGCTCGGAGAATCAGGACCTGTCGCGCACACATGTGCTTGCATCGACATCGCCCCCGTCGCCTCTGCTACCGACAGCCATCCTCTTCCTACTGTTCATATAGGGGCTCCCATAGGCACCACCGGATCCCCCAGAACCGTGTATCTCACGGAGGGAACCGAAGTTTTCAGCAAGCCTCTGTTCACACGCGTTTCCACGGGTACGAGCTCGGTGGAAAGCGGCCCCAGTATTGGAGACATCTACACTGTTGTAGAGGCCAGTAGCGCTGGAGAGGCAGGATGGACCTTTACGCCAGGCGCCAGTGCTACCTCGGTACATTTCATCAAGCCGATTTTTACTCGACTGATTCCGAGTCAGGAGACCACTCTCGAGGGAGTTTCCGTCAGCCGCACTGCCTCTACGGTTGCGACTGCTGATACCCAAGCGAATACCCCGAGGAGTTAATCGCTCCTCTCACTTAACACATGTCTATCTATCCGTTTCTGGCAGACAAGAGAAAACCTTAATATCTCTAATCCATTTCTGCACTGTTTATTCCTGAATGATTTCGTCGTGCCTACACGTAGTGAATGCTACCTATATACCTTTGTACTGGTTTTCCGTTATAAAGCTTAAAGACTAAAGCTTTTACTATATTTAAGAATCTGATGTTCGAGAAATTTGAAGTTGTGGACCTGTTAAGTACGGACAGACAGAGCGATGGTAGCCTATCTGGCTACTTATTGCGGAAAAGTCGAAATACTCTCGATCACCTGGGGCAAGAACGCTGACTCGCTAATTCTCTACACTCGGAAAGTTGAAAACGCCCCATCATGACATCCTCAAGGATATTAAGATGGCATCTAGCGAAACCAGCAAACAAACCGGTTTGGCGAGACCCAAAGTTGCATGTAACAACCACGTCGGGTGTCTGGATATCGTTTGCGAGTCATTCCCGTTTTATTTATCTGGAAAAGGTGGAATTGAAGCTTCGGTCCGTCTGCGTAATCATTAACGGTCCAAGAATGAAAAGTCCACGGAAAAGACGTCCCAGAAATATCCGGCAGGACAAGCACCGTCACGCAGAAGTTTAGCCTCATGTACCTGCACAGATACCAAGGGGGAGAGAAGTGATAATAGATCCGCCGCAAGGCCCAAAGTCTTGGAATAAAAGAGGAATCGGAGTGAAGAAGAGACTCGGTGAACATTTCGCGAACACAGACGACCACTAAACACAGCACTGGTTAAACAAATCGATGGGATGTAAATGCGGGTGAGAAATCTAGGGTAGGTCGCAGAAGAAATGTTCTGACAACTACAAGGAAACAATGAGCTGAATACAGATGGGAAAAATAGTACGCAGAACGCACTAGCTTGAAAACTAGATATTCTCAGCCTAGCGTCAGGTAAAATCCATGCAGAAGCTAGTTGTCCAACTCGTTCAAGCGCTGGCGATCAGGCCCCCCACACAATCTAAACGACGGCGGGTGTTCCTCTTAATACTAGTCTCGAGATGCCTTATCTTGGTTTCTTTTGGACGACAGAAATGACGAAATCGTACGCTGATAGTTTTAGAACAGTAAACGTTCTTCAGACGAGCAAGGATGTTAGCGTGAAAAAGTTACTACTCAGAGAACAATGATACCTTACCTGTCTTGAAGACACGTGAAGTTTTCACCATGCTAGATACGACTCTGCAATCTGGCAAACGCGTCATAAACAATAGTTCGCCACAAGATGCAATTGGACCACGTATGAAATAGACCGTAGATGCTTACAAGCACAAGTATCCATAGTATCTCCTCATACGTCGACGTACAGCTTGGGTACCAAATGACTAACAAGTGCGGAGTGCCGAATATCCCTGGCGGCGAGTTTGGTATAGGACGTCGAATTTGGCAGAGGAAAATGCTAGTGAAGATTTACGGAATATTATTTCTCCGCAATTCGCGAATCCCTAAAAACCGTGATTGTCAATGTTGGCCGAATGATGAAAAACAAGTGTCGTAATATTACTTGAAAGGACCGCCCCGAAAGCAGGAAGAGAACGAGTGCTGCACATAAGACGGTAAAGAAGACACCAGGTTTTCAACATGAAGAAAACTTTGAATGAACCAAAACGGCATGATCGGAACCGGGACCGGCACAATATTGCCGACGCTTCTCCCAGTTGGTTACGTCATTCGACGCGACTCTCGGCCTCAAGTCCTCCGTCTGTCACGACGCCTGCAGCCCTCTCCCTCTATAGCTGAGGCCCCCCTGCCATTAAAACTGCACTGGATACTTTCCCCTGTCTTCAGAATGCCCGTGATTCCCCAGCTCACTGACCAGTCTTTTGTCTTTCGAGACGTGTACGTTTCTCGCCTTTCGAATTGGCGCCGACGGCTATTCCAATATTCCATACTCTCCCATGTCTCATGAGTTTTTCTAGGACATTGAGGATGGACATCCATCAACTTCTGCCTTGGGTCTTTTCATAAGCTTTGTAAGTGATCCCCTTCAAATTTCATCAGTCTCAGAATTTGAAGGAAGATGACAAGCATCGCACTTAACTGTAAGTATAGCGGGCTAGAAAGACCTGGGGACACGATGTGTTACATACAACATCCATGGAAGACACCCAAGTAAGCACATTTGGTATTTTCTATCGATGTCTCTCAACCAACTTATCGCCTCGTTTTTTTTAGCTTGTTGTGATGCTCTCCAAGGGCTAACGAGCTTCAAGGAATCCCCTAGCGTAATCTGGTGTTATGGTAACGAAAATTTGCAGCTGCGTTCACGAGTGATGGACGGAGTGATGGAATTTCTGACAACCGTCAGTGTGCATTCTTCGACTTCTCTCGCTGAGCTAAGGAATTGCATTTACAGACAGATCGAGGTTTACTAACACATCACTTGACCTACATCCCAGTCCTGAGCATGAGGTCCCCATCGCTAATCACGACAGCGCTGCCCTGGTATTATACTGTTCACAAACGATTAAGTCACCGTTGAAGCAGCAAGAAAGATGTGTCTATTCTGGCATCATCCATTTCTCACGACGTTCTACCCCTTCACCTTAGCACGCCTGGGTATACGAATTGATTGATAGACCCTTGGATAAATGCTGCGCTTCCTTTCACACGGAATGGAAAACAATAAAACCATGCATATGTGGCGTGGCTTTCTGCCTTTTGTCTCCCGTCCTCTTGTACTCGTATTCGTCTCAAAACCACCATGACCGGCAACAAGGGATTTAGAACTAGCGTTGTCCGCAGCGCCGCTACCGCGATACTTGAGTCTTTGCCAGACGTAAACGTTCGCTGGGCTATCTACGGAGATCTGGCGTGGCATCTCCTTTGCCGTACACCAACCGGCAGCTCCGTAAGCTTTAATTATTGCTCTTCATTGTGTAACTTAATTTAACCCGTACTAGTGGCGACTGGAGGTTCAAGTTATGGGTGATTCACCGACGCTCGCTCATGCTACCCAGCACCTAGCGAGTGTTGATTACCGATTCTCCATTACCTCGCAGGATACAGATGGCAACGCTACAATGACCTACACTCACAATCGCTTGAACAAAGGTTCGCCCATGAAGAAGCACCAGTGTAAGGTCAGATTTGTTAGCGGCCAGTTGGAGAACCTTTTCACCGTAAAAGATCTTCCCCTTCTGCCAATCCAATCAATTATCTACCGACGTATGGAGAGCTGTGTCAACAAATCTGAGAAGAACTTGAAGAAGTGCATGTTGGGAGTTATCGCGCTCGGCGAAGCGTATCTCCGTCTACCTAATCTTCCGCCCCCTGTATGGAGCCTCGCTCCAGCACACCGGCCATTGTTCCTCCGCCATTTATCTAACATAGCTGCTGCGTTCCCCGAGAGCGCAGACTTATTGATCCGTCTTCATCCCGCATTATCCCCGACCTCTACTATTGTGCCTAATCCGCCATCCATCGTGTTAGCCTCGAGGGCGGAGTCCGCCGTTATCCTGGACCGTGACGTTGCATCGCTATCTAAGAAGGGAAGAAAACTGATGGCTCACTCCGAAACCGTTCTTACTGCAACACGCACCATTTCATCCTGCATCTGTCAGGAAGGGCATGATTGCTTCCTCGCAGGACCAGGATACGTTCCTTGGTATATCATGGGCTCGCCCATCGTTCCAACGGTGATTAATATTGTTACCCATCTTCAAGTGTTTCCTATTCATTTAAAATCATGTGCAGAACCATCATATTGATTTCTTGGTCATTCTTCGGAATGGAGATTCCCTTCACTCGCTTCAACGCCTTCTGTGTCGACAGGGCGTTCTGAAGGCAAGGAAAGGTGCTTTCCTATTTTCCGCGCCTTGGAGAGATGGAAATTTGAGATCCTGTACGGTCAGCGTGGAAGAAGTTCCTTCGTCGATGGGCTTGGGCCCTGATGAAAGCGTCGGCACGTACTTCGATGGGATTTCCATCATCAACCAGAGCTACCTCTTCTCCACCCTACTCACCACCGTTAAATCCCAAGGACTTTCGATGACAAAATATGCGTACAAGAGCATAGTAGCAGTTCTAGAGCTGCTCTATCATCGCAATGCTGATATCAGGGCAGCATTCAAAGATAGCGCAAAACTTGATCAGCTCGCGAATGACGTTGTCGCTGTTCATCCGGAGCTAAAAGAGTATTTCTCTACCATTGGATTCCACTCTTCCCTTTCACCAATCCAGCCCTCTCTACCGCCAGAGGTTGATGTCCACACAGTATGTGGCTCGACACCGATCGTGACAATCCCAACAACCCACACAAAATGCGGAATCGTCTTTAAAGCAGCCGCTGATGCTACGCGTCTCCTCCGAAAATCTGGTCATTCATGTGCCATTTTCGGCAGTGCTGCGTGTTATCTCTACGGGAATGAACGTCATCCCAACGTACGTATGTCCACTCTGACCGACTTTCGTGACGCTAAATGCTCTGCTACAGGATGTTGATATCCTCGTTTCTTCCTCAGACGATGCGGAACTCATCAAGCGCAGCCTGGTTAAACAGGATTCTCGTTTCTACTTAAGAAAGCCCAAGACTCTGGGGGTGACGTACCGTATACTATGGTATAAACAGTGGCGCTACATTGAACAGCGGAAGGTTCTCAAGGACACCAAAGTGGACATCCTTACACCCGGCACGCTGATGCTGCCATGCTTATCATCGAGCTCAGCCGTCGTGAAGAATGGACTGCCCCTTGTTCCCCTCGAGGTGCTTCTCCTACACAAGCTCCAGGGATGGTGCCATAATAAGGCGTCGAAAAAGCGGAAGAAGCAGACCGCCGATGCTGCAGATGTTCGGTGTATCCTCAAAATCGTCCTCCAGAGCTTGACGGGGAACGAGAGATCTTGGGCTTCAGTGGCGTTAAGTTTCTTCGAGGAAGAGTTTCAGCGTCTTACGATAGAGAGGGTCAAGAAGTTTTGCTCTAACTTTTCAGACTGTCGGGATGATTGGTCTCAGCTGGGATTTGAGGTCGTCTGAATCGTTTTGCACGAATTTGGTCTTTGTATGATGGATTAGTATATGGTGCTATTGTCGATCTGCCTACTCTACTGATTACTTCGCTAATAGGGCCTCCATTTTACATTGTTTCTTTTCTAGTAGGAACGATAATGATTTTCAACGACTTTATACCGATACATCGCCCAGCTAAGGTTGCCCATATAAGTAGGCCAGTCCTGTCGGCATGGCTTCTCTCGCAACACTGGGATTCTGAGGTGGAACTGAATATGTAGGTCTCCGAAGGAAGGATATTCTTGGGAGACAGCCATGAAGAGAGCTACCATAAGCCTAGCGAAATCGTAGTTTGGGGAACGTCGAATAGGCCTTACGAACCGCTGGACATTTCCCATCACGACCACCACTTGAATCACTATATTTTAAAGTAGAGAGGATCAGCCATAGAGTGAAAGGTAACGAGGTTCACAAGGAAGGCAAATCAGGAAGAGGAGGAAGTATTGCTGCATCAACAAGAACAGAGGCGGCGTCGGAATAAAGCCGATCCGGCCCCCCCTCGGTGGTTCGGCTTTTTGCGTGATCGCTTCTGTCTTATGCATTCAAGCCGAAATCATAAGGCAAACACCAAAGACACATCGCGGCACTAGCCTGCACACCGTTTTCCTCAATCTTTACTCCTGGCGGCATGTTAGAACCTGGGAAACTCGATATTTTGCCACGCCGTCCACCGCCAGCGGGTTGGAAATTTTTCGACACAGGCCATCTCCTTATTGTCCACTCAGGATAAAGTAGCACCTGTGAGGTTGCGATTGCTTCAAAATTTGTCCAGAAATCAGCATCAAGAAATGGTGACAGTGACACGGTGTGCAGTCCCTTCAAATACGGCTTTCGTCTCTTGCACGTAACGAGGTGCATTCAGCCAGAAGCCTATATTGCGAGGTATGTCTATTTAAGCTACCGTTTATGGTGGGCTGGACAGTTCTCGATGAATTTATCACTTTGCATCCTCATTACCGACTCTTTTCTAGCGTAGCGAGGATTATTCAATCTGAACGATCAAAAGACATCACAAAGATACGGACTGGGTACCTCAGGCAAGAAGGGTCTTGGTATTCGTAGCAACGCCTCACTCGTGCAGCCTCTTTACTTCGTTCTTGTTGGCCATCATGAAAACCGACACTTTCTTAAACATCCCTCCTGGAAGTCTTTCCCCAACAACCCAGCATTGCTGCTCTTGGAGTTTCCCCTGAAAGTCACACGGGCTACTGCCCACCAGTGTGTATAAGCCCTCCGGTATCAGGTATTTGTGAGCAGCGAAGACCTTGAATGTGTATTTTCCGCCCATGGTGTCTTCAACCAGCAGCTCTCCCAGTCGACGCTTCTCCTCTGGTGATTCGTCTCCAAATCCCCGTACATAAGCTGATTCAATGCAGGGACCATCACACCAATCGGCATCGTTGTCCTTCGTGCGCAGAACGAAGCCGGCCCAGCCATTAGTAAGCTGTAGCGGTGGGAGCGCCTCAGTCATCGCTTGCTTCCACGATGGTCGCCAGCGTTTTTTCCCGTTCCCAGCTTTGGGATACAGGAAGAACATGTACCCTCTATATGCCATATTCATCTCGTCGGCCAGTGCTTTCCAAGCTTCCTCCTGAGATTGTGACGCATAGTATGTCGGTATTTCTGCTGTCCACAGGAGATAAGACAGTCCTGCAACCTTATCTACAGGATTCGTCGACACTCGTTTCTGCATCTCGGACAAGGCAATAAACACAGGCATTCCCAGACCACCCACCCGACTGTTTTCCCGCAGCCATGACAGTTGATTCTCGATCCTCGCCTGCATTTCCTTTTCCATGATGTTGTCATCGCCTACTTCCCCACCAATAATCATACGATGCTGAATTTCTTGCAGCGTCTACACCCGTCTGAACCAGCATGTATCACTACCAAAATCGCGCGCCTTCAAACTCAAAGGACGCCCTAACCCGCTGAAGTAGCACACCAGCCGGCCGTGTGCCATGCGATATACTCGTCCGATGGTTGGCACGTCCAACTTCCATTCATCAAGATGCAGATCGTCACTCTGCTCGGACACTTGGCGCAAACAGAGAACGTCCAACCATACGTACTCGGCCCCAAGATTCAGCATCTCGATGCAGATAAGGTTGAGGTTTGCATCCTTTGGCAGCGGAACTGGCCATTCATACCCGTTAATGGGTGTTTGTACATCCATGCGATCCTCTTTTTCCATCCAAGCATGCGATATTGCTGATGGATATTGGCGTGCAACCCACCATGGGGTTACTCTATTGCTGTACAGATCCCAGACGCGTCGGGGAGGCAGTAGACGACTAACTATCTTGTTATTGACAAGTACGTCTTGCCTCATCTGCCGGTCCCACACTTCGCAGGATTGTAGCTGGTCTTGGATGTCGGTGAAGTCGTTGTAGCAGAACGGGCGGAGACGACTAAAGACAGTGCCAAAGTCATAATCCTTCAGGATGTACGCGTCAAGGAGAGAAGATAGTGAAGGAATTTCCAAGGTGTATGATGTGCCGAGGATAGTGTTCAGTTTCTCTAAGAGCCCTTCGACACCGAGACAAGTACAGGGAGTGTCGGCAAGAGAAGATGGTATGATGGATCTCTACCAGTGTAGGTCCGTTGCTTTATAACAGAAATGGAAGCTTCTGGCGCACCGGTCTCGGTGAAAGCGGAAAGGGTAACCTTCGGAAGACTTGCATACTTGAGACGCATCTTTTGGTACTGGAGTATGTCTGTTTCTACCCGGACGTTTGTGTCATTATATGGTTACGTGTTCACGTCCTTGGCCCACTCCATGTACATCATTGCTATAACGATCCCACCATTCTCTCTCGCTCATATCTAAAATTCCCAAGTCTTAGCAAGATGTGAACGTGAAGATGAACGGTTACAAAGCGGTGTATGGTATTGTAGCCCCCCTTGGGAGAAATTTGGTATGGTGTGTAGAGTCACTGAGTGGAGGATCGAGGGAACTCGTCCTTGTGATGGGAAGAAAACAGTGATTGCTGTGCTGGTCCTTCCCCACCACCCATCAAAGTGCATCACAACGGCCAGGGCTCGGCATCCGCGAAGATAGTCACTCGAAATTTCAATTCTGCCTTCCACGTTTAATCAGGTTACCTACTATTGACTATGTAAATTGATGTCGTCAAAATACCAATGGGGAGTCCGGAGAAGTCGTAAAGTTCCTCTTTTTGGTTTGTCCAGAAGTGCGTTCAATTCGACACGCAAGGGTATTTTCGATGAAATAGTGACATTGAAAAGAAGTGACATCAAACGACATATTCACCTTCGATATCGGATAGACGCCCACAACCACCAACTGCCTGTTCTTGGGTGACTGTCTGGTTCGTTTTCGGGCTTCTATGGCAATCATATTGACATTATTTCATTTTGGCAACCGTAATGACCGAGATTCTACCTGGAGTTAGAGCTGTGAGAGAGAACGCTGTATCACAGTATGGCAAATCTGCAGGTCGTATACTTTCGGACGGGCAGGTATCATCTATACCGGCACGACAGATGAGATAATATCAAACAAACTAATCTTATTGGGCGATGTTAGCTGTGCATTTGGGTTAAATTGACGCCGCACAACTCGCAGCTGCTGAAGCACATACTTACGATTCTGAGTTTTGATTTACGACCTGCACAACGACACGAACTTCTGCAGACATATTTTCGGGTAATCATACTGCCCGCATTATCCATCTCCTCGCACAACAGGACTGATTTCATCTTAGCTGCAGCCAGCACGACTGGACATGCTACTCTCAAGGGATATACGATGCGGTGGTCGTCGCGCCGGGAGCAGTCGGAAGGAGCGGCCGTCATGATGTCACAATCGGAACTTGATGCCGAAAAGAGAGTGTTGGGTGCGGCCCGCATCCCGACAGTCACGTGCACGGTTCAAGTAAACTCAGGTTCGTAATCGGACTAATCCTCCGCTTGTTCGTAGCTTACCTTGCACATACACATCACACCAATTTGCCTAGTGAACCTCATGATACAGCTCCATCGTCTTGGTCATCAACCAACCATCGGCGTGCATGCCCATCAGCTGTACTTGAGTATCCGTCCACCTTTTCCTATCCACCACGGAGAGAAAGACATCCTGACGATTACTGCAACCTTCGAACACCCTACGGACGGACCTATGCTTCAACCGTATATTTTCTCAGTATCATAACCTCTCATATCAATAAGCGAAGGTCTGCAAAGAGGGACATACCATTTGCCATAGGAAGGCGGACTTAGCCACAGACATACGATGGAGTCCTTCTGCTCACACGTCCTCTGCTTACGGTTCAATGCAATGTCTCACTTGTATTACCGCCTCTAAATCTGTGAAGTCATGGCGAACAAACTTACGGTCATCCGGGGCCACTTCTGATAATCTCTGGAAACATTGAGTGGCCGCTCCCGGCGGCAGTCATAAAACCTTCCAGATTGTGCGTTCAAAAGTCTAACACCTTATCGACACAAGTCACACCTATTCTCAAGAGTTGTGCTGCGTTTGTCTTTTCTTAAAGTGCTACACATCGGAGGTCCAGTGAAAGTAATGGTTAGAGGGCTATCATAACGCTTTCTGTCCTCCATCTGTTCCTCCCCATCCACAACTTATCACCCATTTTCCGATGTCGCTGCCAGTCTCAATTGACTGTCGCAATCGCGGCATTCAGTTGAACATCCGACTTAACAGGATACTCCGGACTGAACGTAATTTTCATCTCCGGACGGAAAATGAGGCAATGCGTCGACCCTCCAAAGTGGAACATCCCCATCTCAGTGCCTTTCGTGATCCTGTCTCCTTCATTGATGGTGATCTGGCACGTCGATACCTCTGCCATTCCCACGGCCATGAAGCACATCAACCCAATGCTAGGGTTATCAGCTTCGATGAAGATGAGTGCGCGGGTGGCTACGGCTGTGATGAAGCCTTGAGAGAGGGTGGGAGCGCTGGAGTCGGGGTTCGGGAATCCCATGGCTGGAGATTTGGCGTAGTACATGCCTGGGATCATAACAGTCTTCACAACCTTCCCATTCACTGGACTGTGCCAGCGGTGGTACATCGTGGCGCTGAGGAAAGCCTGATACACAGTCCCGCCGGCGAACTGGGGTGCGAGAGGGTCATTATTGAGCATATCGTTGAGAGAGTACGATTCGCCTTTGAGCCAGAAGGTGTCGAGCGCCTCGACGTTCGAGGCGATACAGTAGACGGTCGACTTGCAGGCGCTATTAACAATGTCGTCGTTATCTGGGAACATGACGGGATGAACACCAGGTCGGAAGAGTCTGGTGAAGAAGTCGTCCCAGGATTTAAATCTGTAGTACTCCGCGGAAGGGTCGCACACGTATAGCTCTACGAAGCCGGGCATGGTGGCACTTCCACCGGGACCAAACCAGCCGGTCTTGTCGGTGGTGAGTACGTAACGCGACTCCGGGGAGGTGAGGAAAGATGCCCATACGTTGAACATCTTTTTGAACTGTGCATTCACCCTGGGGTCCATGAACATTGCGAAGCCTGTGGGTGTCCCCATAGGCCAATCAAGGATGGCGTTGATTGGGAAACCAACCAAGCCAACGTCATATTCAGATTCTTCGAAGGCGGGAGCTTCGGTGAGGATTTTGTTGAATAATGCCAGCATGGTCTTGTAATCACGAACCTAGGAGAAGAGAGACATACATAAGCCTATGACAAAGAAAGTGGCAGCGAAAATAATTGCATACAACCTACCTGTGGTTTTCCCGCCGGATCATTGTTATAAGGCGGCTGGGTCGGGACCTGCTCAAACATCTGATGAAATCCCATGGAGATCACGGGGTCTTGTTCAATCAAGGCTTTGAATTCCTGAATGACGGGATGGAAAGCCTGGTTTTTTAAAGAGCACTGTGCGATCTTTTTAGCAAGCCAGCGTTCTAAGAGTCGATGATTCTGGGGAAGCCAACTGCCAAGTCGATGTTTCACCACGACGGACATGTTATAATGACAAGACAGGCTGTTAATGATGGGTGCTATTAACAGGAGATGGGAATGTGAATGGTACGGGTAAGGTGAAGCTTGACGACTGAGCAAGATTTCGGACCTCTTTATATATGCACCAGAGTGATGGCATCTTGGTTAGAGAGTACCAAATACATCACAAAGGACCTGTTCGATCGATAGCCTCCCAGCGGCCCTACATCTCAATTTGCGGCGGGAGGCACACTGTACCCTGACACCGGGACCTTAAGGTCGGTCCCGGGTGGCATTATTCTTACAGACATCTTGAATGAGACGCTAACCGGATGCCTGTCTTTAAGACCGCGGGGAGCTTTTAGAGCATCCCTCACAGGTCTTATTCAGTAATGGACGTACCCTTGTGACGGTAGCCGACAAGTTGGGAAGGCTCTAAAAGCTGTATATGCAGCCGTTTCTCATTGTCGTACGAGGTCGGAGAGGTTCAAAGTCAGCGGTCACTGTGGGGAACTCTCGGAAACAATCCTGCTTCGTCATCATAAAATCAAAATCGACCAGCAAGCCCCATTGCACTCGCAGAAGGGCGCCAAATTTCATAAGTCATGTATAAACGTAGACAATTCGTATATTAGTGGAAGAAAACACGCCGAGAATAAGGAGACTGGCGCGTTGAAGATGAGTGTTGCGACTCGCGACTGGCAAAAATAACAGGCCGAATATAGCCGGTTATAGAGGCTTTCATTGGATTAGGTCACATCCTGGCAGCAGCCAGCTCCTTCACTCAGTGAGATTACGAACGTCGACGACAACGCTATTGGATTCTGCATCCTACAAATAGAATATTCAAACAATTTGGTGCCGCCTCCTCGTCGACATATCCTGCACAGCGAAGGAAAGCAACATGCACCCCATCAAGTGAAAAGGCCTCACTTTCTTTGAGACGGACATCAGCTGTCAAAGTTGCATTATACGGTCTCATGCTTGCATTTAGATCGCTTTTGAACACACTATTATCTCCCATCCATTGTGCTTCTTGGGCTATCTCGATACTTCTCAATCTCAGATAGTACCAATTCTGTCAATGCGTAAATCTTGTTTCATCCTTGCCAGCATTGATTTACCTCGAACTGCTCTAACTGGCCTTGTCCCCCGGCTACCACCCGGAACGTTGATTACCATCTCGTGAGGATAAATCGGCCACCATAAGAACCACGAAATGGAATCATGTTCCTTTCCTTGATCACTGTCCGTTAGAGTGACTTGTTAGGCTTCAATGATACTACTCGTATTTCCAACCCAGATATCAGCGTCGGGGTGTTCAGAAACACATCAAGATAAACATTGCAAGTGTCTGCGCAGTCACTATTCACTATGCTTACTCTACGCTAATCGAATGATGTAACTCCCACAAAGAAACACCACACCATATCCCCTTAGTCTCCACCCATACCCCAGTACTCTTCGAGGCGAGCTGAATGGTGTATGGCACCTCGAGTGTGCCCTTCCGAACAGACAATACTCCACAGACTGTCTTACCGAGTCCTGCTTTCACAGGAAAGTTCGCGGTGTAGGTCTTTGCGAAATGACTCCTGGGTTCTGAATGACCATTGGTTGCTCTGAGATACAGAGACACTGATCTTTCCCTCAGAAACAAGGGGGAGTCCAGCTATAAGGATAGGTACATTAGAATGGCCCCAATGGAGAAGACTTTGGAAATGTGATAATGAAATATAAGGACAGATAGATATCCATGGGCTGATGGACATACACGCTTGGAAAGGAAAAGGATGAACGCACCTGAGAACTCTGTCCCAACTGTAATCGTGAACCCAGTGGTGTACCCAAACATTGAAGTGTGGGTTATGGCCTCCGAAAACACAAACAACATCTCCTGCTTGTCATCCGAGTTGTTCTTGAGCGTCTGGTTTGCCAAAACATACGGAGTCGTGCTGAGGATCTTTCCGCTCTCGACATCATAGTCAATGCTCTTGATGACCATGTCCTCAAAATTCATAGTGAAGTACTGGTCGTCATGGACACCACATCTGGTATAGTTCCCAAAGTTTGGGTTTGATGTCGTGTGTGAGAAAAGAACATGATCCGTCCCAGGGCACAAGATATGGAAATGCTTGCTATGTGCATCACTTCCCACTTCAAAGATGAACCAGCTGAAAGGGAATGATTCAGCATCTGAGGAACAGAGTGCATGAGACAGCATACTTGTCATTGTATATCCCATTGATATGCCTAGTATCAGGCTACCCATAGATTTTGTGAATTTTATACAAAATACTGCAAACTACTAGCTGTACTAAGGACTAGAGTGGAGACTTCGCACTGCTAAGTTGAGTCATCTAGATCAGTGTTGGAGCACCGAAAACTGTAACAGAAAAGGAAGTAGAGAAGACATCTAGACAAGTCAACTCTACAAGCCTTTCGAGATTACTTGCTATTTTCCATTAAAAACAGACTACACATAGTCACCACACAAATGGGACCTCACTGTATCTAGGTGAACCCAAAAACCCAGAAGTTAGTGATGTGCCTAAAAAGTGCTCAGCCATGTAACCCTAATAAAATTGCATTTCTGAGTATTACAAGTATTGCTAAGTATCAGAAAGTAACATCCTAGTAAGCACACAGTAACCTGGAAAGATTAGAAGGCAGACAAGAGTCATATAAACATACCGGGTTACAAACATACCAGCAATTAATGGAAACCACCAAAGCACTCCACGTGTCGAGGTAGGCCTTCTTAATTATCGAAAGAATGACATGCCCAGGCACGGTACCACATGATTTGGATGGCCGAGTCCGGCAGGATGATAAATGTGTTACCAAGTCCAAATATGGCAAAAGCATGGAGATTACCCGGTAGCTAGGCTAGAACTACGAGTTCTACCTGGTAAGCTGCGGGTTACCTGGGAGTATGCGTCATAGCACGGGTATGAGCCAATAACTGCTGTGCGTGTTTGCTCATAGGCAGTCTATAGGTTGGGTACGGGTCCAGACCTACCCGGTAAGGGAATATAACTTGATCGATGGTGTGATCATGCTGTCTGACCAAGCTTTAAGTAAGCATTGTAGTAGGATTACTAGATGTCAGGTAATAGTAGCCCGCAGTTTTATTTATCCTAATTAGACATACCAGGTAGTATAAAAGTAGGTAGTAAATAGTCGCTGGGTGAAGTTTCCTGGCCCCCAGCTATGGTAGTAATACCCGCGGGAATTTAGGTTAGAGCTTCGAGTCCTAGACTCAATAGAATTGAAAGTAAATCACAATTAAGTTCGCTTTAGCAAGTACCCTCAGAAAGAGTCAGAATCAGTATTGAAAGTTTGTACCTCAGAGCCAGTCAGTCAGTCAGAGTCAGTCAGTCAGTCAGCCCGGTTCAGAGATTCTTGCAACTCAGTGCAGAATCTGGTATCTCAGTAGATACTTGTGTTCCAGTGTTTCAGATAAACAAGAATAAATCCTACCCAGTCAGAACAGACCTTTAAAATCCAATTATATTGCAACCCAGAAATCTAATAAAGTACAAAGTTCTACATAATGGACGTTCCTCTGCCCCCACAAACTTGCCGGGTTAGTGTTTTAGAGTGTTATAAGTGTGAGTAACTGTACCATTGCACACCTGCACCGTCACCAGCCCTTTCATCTGGAGCCCACCGCGAGGGGGGTGATAGTCTGGATTGAAAAGCTTTTGTAATGAGTTAGAACTCCAAAAACCCTGGACGAGATCCCAGAACCTTGGATCCTGGACCCCAGTAACGTTCGAGCCTTACGAAAGCTCCGACATGAGAAAGCTAAAGCTGCCCAAGAAGCAGAGAGAGTTGCCAGGTAACAGTATCACCTCGAAGAAGTCACCCAAGGCGTAGTTCAGATCAAGAACCGCAAGAAACCTACCCGGCGATCAAGTATCGACCTGGAGGAAGAAATTCGAAGGAATCACGCTCAACAGGAAGAGGATCTCGCACGCATTCATGCTGAGAATTCAAGTCCAGAGCCCGGTCCCAGTATTTCTAATTTTGCGAGTAGCGCTCAGCCCGGTAGTAACTTCAGTGAGAAATCAAACTTGCAACCACCTCAGAATCCCCCTAGTAATCAGAAACATAGCAATATGTCAGCTGCAACAAAGAGGCCAATGCCAATGGAGTCGTCACGAGACACGCCTAAGCTCGACTTGTCAGACCCCCAGGCAATTCGAAAACACTTCCGGATCATGGAAGGAATGTTCAAGATACACTTGGGAGCCGATAGTGATGACGAGAAGAAAGAATGGACCGTCCATTATACGAGTACCGACATTGAGGATCAGTGGAGAGCATTCCCCACTTTCGAGAGTGGGAAGACGTTCAAGGACTTTAAGAAAGAAGTCTTGAGCAGTTATGATGGAGCAGAGGTAGATGATGAAGATGCCCGTCATGGATTGTTGAAAGTAGCCAAGAGATATGTGAGAGCTGGGATCTTAGATACCAGTGATTACCTCAATTATCGCCGGGAATTCCAAGCCAAGAGCAACCAGGTGGAAAAGGACAAGTTAATGTCCAATATGGACTTAGTACATCTGTTCATCTCGCCTTTTGAGGAGGACGTCCTTTGGAAGAGAATGAGGGACCACCTGAGTACCACCCCGGCACCGGTGGGTGCAGCCGCTAGGAGTGCAAAGGACCCCTGGACTTTGGAACAAGTATTCAAAGCGGGGAAGCATGTTCTTAAAGGACCCGGCGCGGTGTATAATGATTTATTCAACCTGGTGACGGTACAGGCCAATCCCGTCAAAAAGGAACCTGTTCTCAGTAGTAAACCTGGGCTCGTCAACATCAAGCAAGAACCCGTAGTACGCAAGGCCCCGGCTCTACCAGAGGAGTTAACCTCTTACCTGGCAAGCATGGCGGATAGTAACCAAATTATGACTACCATGCTGGAGAAACAGATGGAAGGACAGAGGAAATGGGACAAAGAGATGCAGAGGACTTTAGCTCAGCTAAAAACAACCTCGACTATTTCCCTTCCGGGTCAGAGTTCAGGCAGAACAGGAGGTTATGGGAATACTGGTAACCCGCTCGGACAATGCCACTTCTGTGATCTCTTCGGACATTACCAGATCGAGTGTCCTTCTAAGCTAGAGATGATTGCAGCAGGGGACTTAGTGCATATCGACAGTACTCAGAATCTGTACCGATTGAAGGATGGGACTAACATACCCAGAGAACCGCATGGACTCAGCCAGAAAGCAAGGATCCTGCACCACTATAACCGTCAGAGGCAGGCAGAGTCGAAAAGACCTCAAAGCCAAAACCTGATGGCAGCACCGCAGATACCGGGCCCGGTGCTGCAATATGTTATGTCACACCAGATAGCTGAGGAAGAACATAGTTTCAGATATCTGAGGACGCTTATGGAACAAATTGCACAGCAAACCACGCACCTGGTACCGGAAAGTCAGTACCTGGAAGGACCTCAATGGGACTCCGTGGTTAAGACTTGCTCCCAGAGAAGCAGGGAAGCGAATCTATCGAATGACCCTTCTCAAGATACCCAGGATTTTTGTAATGGTTGAATGAAGGCAGGAATACGTTCAAATAAGACTAGCAGAGTGGCCGGGTCGAGCATTATTTCACCGGAGGACGTACAAAACCAAAACCGAGGAGTGGGAAGTGAGAACTGGCAAACCCGGTCATCTAAGCAAAGCAAATATACCCCAAAAACAAGTAGTAATGTAGAGAACTTTGAGACGGCTGATCCGCCTAAGGCAGATCGATCGCGATCGATGCCCCCGGTAATTGTGGGACCTGGGAATGATGAGTATTCCATTCCAGAGAATCCCTACGGCTCGGTACCAGATGTGAACTTACTCCCTGAAGTGAGCGAAGCTCAAAATAAAGTTTCTGTCTTACCAGGAGAAGTCAAGAGACCTGGGCTGGCATATAGAAAGACAGTAGACGCACAATCTGGTAACCTGGAACAAGATATTTGGGACCAGATGATGAAGGCACCAGTGACGCTATCAGCGGAACATTGGTTGGCAGCCTCTCCGGGCGTGCGCAGTAAAATGAAGTCGTATGTAACTCCTAAACGAGTTCCGACTAAGCAAATGGTAGTGACTGATGTAACGGAACAGGAAAACGGAGTCGAGCCAGGAGCCAAGAGTGGGACCCGGAACCTTTGCCACCTGTGGAAGAAGACTTATCTCAGGTCGAAGGAGGTATTTCGATCGATGAGTTGCCAGCAGTACATTTCTATGTCACCACTATGCAACAGGGTTTGATCCCGGCGGAGTCAATCATTATTCCAGATCCGGTAGTTCAATACCTGGAAAGCTTACCCATGGGAGAGAAACCCAAACCAATCGTCGCTGTCAGAACTTCATTGGAAACACTGAGGGCAGTCTACCCATTGGTATCAGGAAGAAGGAAAATGGAATGTTTGTGCGACTCTGGTTCACAAATTGTATCATGTTCCGTCAAGTTGGCAAAGCAGATAGGTTGGGAATATGACCCGGATGTTTACATCATGATGGAGAGTGCTAACCGGGGCATTGAGCAATCATTGGGACTTGTACCAAATGTCGCGTTCCTATTTGGGGATGTGACTATATATCTACAAGTTCATGTACTAGCTAACCCGGCGTATGAGTTATTGTTGGGACGTCCGTTTGATACCCTAACCAAAAGTGAAGTAAAGAACACTACGGATGGAGATCAGACGTTGATACTCACTGACCCAAACACCAGGAAGCAGGTGAAGGTCCACATGTATCCACGGGGAAAGCCTCCTCAGATCTTGCAGAGGGAACCCGAGTCGGGTTTTCAGAGCTCGAAGATCTGATACCTGATCAAGGAGAGCTAGCAGTCATCCTGGCTCAGGATGCAGATGGTAACTTAGTTATAGAAAGTTACGCCGAGCCACCAGAGAAAAAGAAAACATTCAGCCCCGGAAGTTTGAGAGACTTCTACCTGTGTGCGAGTGACGAAATGTAGAAACACCCGGAAGTCCTCAACCAGGTAAGCGCGTATTATGCGCGGAAGTATGAGAAAGTAAACCCTGCAGCCGGGAAAGGTATCCTGGTACAGGAATGGAAAGAGACGGTGCCAATATTCGACCTGAAACAGAGTAACCTTTGCCAGGGAATGGATAGAAGAGAAGCAGGTGACCTCTGGGACAGCCAGGTAGTGTTGGACGACGAAGTATCATTAAAGGAAGTTTCCCTGGAAGGAACAACCTGGCGAGAAGTGGTTTTTGTTACTAAGAAGTACAAACCGGTGGCCGACAAAGTTCGACCAGTGCTGACAACATTACCAACCAATTTCAGGATCACATGGGAGATTAGGGGAGATCCTCTGGTGGGAATACCAGAACTTCCTACTCACCCAGCTGACTTTGAACCTACCAGGCGGTATACTCACACATGGCAAGCGATTATTGACAACATACACAAAGAGGAATTCTTGTGGCCAGAAGAGCGGAAACTGATGCACCAGTTTATGATGAGGCAGGATGAAGGCTTCACCTGGGACGACTCTGAAAGGGGACACTTCTGGGAAGACTTCTTTCCCCCCATTGACATCCCGGTGATACCACATATGCCCTGGGTGCTTAAGAATATTCCTATACCGGCGCCCATCTATGCGGATGTCTGTAAGATCATCAAGACAAAGATAGATGCGGGAGTTTACGAACCCTCCAACTCTTCTTATCGCTCTAGGTGGTTCTGTGTGTTTAAGAGAGACAGGAAGAGTTTGAGATTGGTACATAGTTTGGAACCATTGAATGCCATCACCATTGCGCATTCAGGGCTACCACCTGCGATGGATGAGCTGGCAGCACACTTTGCCAGGCAAGCCTGTGGTGGTATACTAGACCTGTTTGTCGGGTATGATGAGAGAACCATTGCGGAAACATCAAGGGACCTCACTACCTTCCAAACACCGTTTGGAGCCTTGCGACTGGTAACATTACCTATGGGCTGGATGAACTCCGTACCCATATTCCACGATGATGTAACTTTCATTTTACAGGAAGAAATTCCTATCTTCACCCGGCCGTATATTGACGACATACCTGTAAGAGGTCCCGAAACAAGATACGAGTTAGCAGGTGGGGGATATGAAACCATCCCGGAGAATAGTGAGATTCGTCGTTTCGTATGGGAACATTTCCAAGTATTGAATAGAATAGTGCAACGTATGAAGTACTGTGGAGGCATGTTTTCAGGCCCAAAAGTGGTCTTATGCACCTCGGAAATCATTGTAGTCGGGCATTGTTGTACCTACGAAGGAAGAAAGCCAGAGACCGAGCGGGAAAAAGTAATAATGAATTGGGGACCTTGCAAAGAGTTGGGTGACGTTCGAGCATTCCTAGGAACCGTAGGGACTTGCCGGATATTCATCAAGGACTACTCTAAGCTCGCTGAACCTTTAACTTGCCTTACCCGGTTGAAAGTTCCCTTCCAGTGGAGTGACAATCAAATAAAATCGATGCAGTCGTTGAAAGACGCTCTGGCCGCCTGTCTGGCATTGAGATCCATCAACTACGAGTGGCCCATTCTCTTGTGTGTGGACATGTCCTGGCAAGCAGTCAGATTTTACATTTGTCAAGTAGACCCGGATGATTCCCGGAAACGCTATTACTGCCGGTTTGGTTCTATAACGTTGAACGAGAGGGAAGCTAACTTCTCTCAGCCAAAACGAGAACTGTACGGACTACATTTAGTGCTAATCGCCTGTAAGAATTGGGTGTGGGGTGCAAGAAACCTCACTGTGGAAACGGATGCTAAGTACATCTTTGGTATGTTGAGGAACCCAGACAGTGTGCCGAATGCAGCTATCAACAGATGGATAGAGTCGATATTACTCTTCCATTTCAAGTTAGTGCATGTACCTGGCAAAGTTCATGGACCCGATGGACTTTCCCAGTGGGATTTTCAGCCTGGTGACGACGTTTATGGTCGTCGACCCGAAGATTTGGAGGAAGAGCACGTACCACTGGAATATGACATCAGCCAACAACCAGCTCCCTTAGAGTTTGAGGAATTTTCAGATCATATTGATACCCGGCATAGCTATATGATGGTGGAGCTAGCTCTAAATGACCTGGCAGTTGATCGAGCATTCGTTCAAGGCTCAGGAGCACAAGTTGTGACAATATTGTATTCAGCCCCGGTAATCCCGGAAGCAGAAGAGTACATGGCAGTAGAAGAATACCTGGAAAATCGTAGATCCAAGTTTGGAGTACAGTCTGATATCAGACTTAACTTGATTCCAGCCTGGCTCGCGGATCCATTGACCGCCCCACCAGGTATGGCAGACTCTCAATTGAGGAACTTCATCAGATTCGCAACACATTTCTTCGAAGTGAACGGAAAACTGTACCAGAAAAGTCTGGAAGGAGCGCATAAGCTAGTAATGCCCAAAGCCAGAAGAATGTATATTATGCAGTCTGGACACAACTACCTGGGACACCGTGGTGTCTATGCAACTATTCAACTCATCAAAGAACACTTCTGGTGGCCGGAGATGGAGTCGGATATTGCCTGGTACATCAAGACATGTGTAATTTGTCAAGAAAGACAAAGCAGGAAGATCAGGATCCCACCTATGGTAACACACACTCTGTTGATATTTCAAGTTTTGCACGCCGACACAATGCATATGCCTTTATCTGCTGGATACCGTTATATTGTGCATGGTCGATGTGCCTTGACTAGTTGGATGGAGGGGGCTAGGCTAAAGAAAGAAACTGGGAAAGCCATTGGGGAATGGCTCTTTAAAGACATTCTCTGTAGGTGGGGCTGCCTCTCGGTAATAGTAACCGATAACGGGGCGCCTTTCTTGAAAGCCATGGAATACTTGGAACTTACCTATGGGATTTGTGGGATAAGAATTTCCGGGTATAATTCGCAAGCAAACAGGAAGATAGAAAGACCTCACCTGGATGTTCGTCAGGCGCTGTACAAAGTGGCCAATGGGATAGCAGACAGATGGGCAGCCTATTTCTACCATATCATGTGGTCCGATAGAGTGACGAGTCGAAAGAGGATGGGTTGCTCACCCTTCTTTGCCGTAACAGGCGCTCACCCGGTATTACCTCTGGACGTAGTAGAAGCTACCTGGCTGGTGAAATACCCCGGTAGAATACTTACCACTGAAGAAGTAGTAGGATATAGAGCTCGAGCCTTGGCCAAGCACACTTCTGACATCGCGGAGCTACGTAACAAGTTACATGAACGGCGCAGTATGGGGTTTCAAGGTTGGTGCCTTCCGGGTAATACCATTCCTAGCAAGGAAGAAGATCGAGGTGCCTGGTAACATAGAAGACTTAATTGATATGTCTAAGACCGCCCTGGACCAGTTAATGGATGCTCCTGAGCCTGAAGAGGACATACCTGATGATTTCGTGGATTCACATCCCGAGTTTGAAGACTATGAATCTTTAGACCCACTACTGGAAGAATAACTTAACGACATTCAAGGAAAGAAAAGATATGTTTTTTTTAGGCTTACTACACCGAGAGCACGAGTGTACTTGATTGGGACTATCTACGGTACGGCTAAAGTCGCCCGGATGTTTGCTACAGAAAAATACTTGCATATGTAAGAAAAAGAACAGGGAAATCTATTGAGACTGCGACAAGCATGTGATCTTGTGCTCAATAAACTCTTGTTGTTTGACACAGAACTGGTAGGCCATGATCATGGCCTCCAGGCGGTGCACCAACAGTTCGAGCTCGCAATGGATCTGCCGGGCTCACACTTGAAGCAGCTCAAGCTTGTCCCCGCTAAGGTGACTCGCTGCGACAGTCTTCAGAGCAGTCTCCAAGGTCTCGTGCTTGCTCGGAAGCTCGAAGTTTGCGGCCCAGGCTAATTAGGGTAACTCAGTACCAGGAAAGAAGATGATCAGGAACAGCTTACAAGCGATAGGAAACACCAAGTTCTCCTTGGGAGGCTCCCCGTGGGATGCAGCCTGGAACTCCTGATGCAGGTGTTTGTTACTGCGAGCAGCGAGTACCCGGTCCTGTTTCTCCAAGAGCTCCACCGCCTTTCGATAAGAAGGTTCGTGCGTAATAAGCCCCGGTACGTTGCAGTAAGGAAGTAGATTTACCGTTGGACATCCCAGAAAAGGATGAGAGACGTCACCGGCATCGTAGGCACAGGGCCCCGACTTATGGAGCTCACTGACCCACTAAAAAGATACCCGGTGAGCCAGGTCGCAGTGAACAGAGGGGAAAACATACAGTGGGAGAACGGCTGGCCACATGCTTGACGTGGCGATGCTTACGAGTCGTATGACTGCGAGTGGTAGGGCATGCTACGAGTCAGGAATAAGCAACCAGGGAACAGGTTCATTACTGAGAAACTTACTGGGCTCCTCTTCGCCGAGACTCATCTGTAAAATGCCATAAGAAAGCTGTGTCATGAGTTGACAAGTCAGAGTGGGCTGCTCACATTGTCAGATTTGTCGCTATCGATCTCGAGAACAAGACTTTCCTCGCCACCTTTCATCTTGACATCCTCATCAACCTGGTTGGTCTCTGGATCTGTGTCGTTCCCGATGGTAGCCTTCAACTTGATAATTTTTCCCACCTTCTTGAGTTTCTCTTTCTAAAAAGGGTACCAGTAAGTAAACACAGTAATTGCACATAGGCGTGATTCAACTCACAGTAAGCGGACCAGAAGGGCAAGCAGCAGCAGCAGCCTTCTCCTCCCAATCAGCATGAATCCAACCGGTAGCATGAGCTGACAACGAAGGGTTATCAGGCATCTTGGAACCATAAGGTCCCTCGAGCTGGTTCTTCCAGTTCTGAGTATCCTTGCGAGCACCAAACGCTCCTTCCCAGAGTAAGATTGGCTCCTCCAAGTAAGCTTTCATGAACTGATCCTTGTTCTCAAATAACAGTTGCTACATGGGGAAAATCAGCAAGTAAAAGCGGTAGCATACATGATTCAACTCACGATTCCCTCCAGGAAACGAAGGTTCTCATGGTCGATGGTCAGAATAGCATCAATGTTGGGAGTTCCATCAGCCAAGTTGGGTAACTCAGTAGGAATGGTAGGAAGATATGTCCCATTCTTCACCCGGCAACATAATAGCCCAAGAGCTGCCTTGAAATGAGCAATCTCCACAGATTCTGGCACCATGAAAATGCATGTCAATTCTATGGAAAAGATTTCTGGTTTTTGAAGGCTGCCGGGCCTGACTTAGTGAAATTATTAGAAGTGATTATGCAACCCAGGCTAATTGATTTGCTTATGGGAGACACAGTCATGACACTTATGACTTCACTTAAACGATCAAAATGTGATTGGGCAGAGCTAGAACGTGGTTTGTAAGTCTTAGTCAGCACCGAAGTTAGTTATTTAAATTCCCGGAACTATCTATACCCGTGGAAGGATTGCCTGGGACAGGCATTTTTCAGTTTGGGGGAGATAAGTAGGAAAATGTGAATAACAATTTTTGCGACTGTCTGGCAAGTAAACTGGACAAGGATGGGAAACTACCGAACCAGGAAGAAAGAATAGCCGAGAAAAGTGTGTTACCGCTACAGATTTGGAATAAGAACACGAGGCATCAGCAAGAAGCACCTAGGAACCGGAAATGGAGTCCCGAACACTGTAATTGTTCTACCTGGAAAGACCTTGAGGTTGCAGGCAGATGACAGCTGACAGGACACATCTGGACTTAGGAACAGAAAACAACCCAGCAAAAAACTTAGAGTTATTGGGATTTTATTTCTATTCAAGTTTTGGCTCTACAGAGGAATAACGACACTACACATAAGAGTTCAAATGGAATATGGACTCCTCTGGAACCAGAACGGGAAGGTAGCAGACTGGATAGGCGCCAGCCGAATACAGCTGTCAGCAGGGAAATAAGGTGCCCGGTAATAATGGAACAACGAAAATACATACCAACTCAAAAGCAGCATTGATGCGGGATGGCAAGGTTTCAGAACCAAGTTGAATCGCATTAAGACCCACTGCCACGAACTCGCCTAAAAGGACGGGCTCAACATGGAAAAATGGCTTGGAACCGTATCGAGGGTAAGGAAGACCCTCATCACCAGGAAACTGGTCGTCTGGGCCAAATAAACCACCGAGTTCCTAAGAAAAACATCAGTAAGAAACAACAACGGAAAGAAAGTTTGGATACATCGAAAACCAGAGCCCGGCGGCACACATCGTGAATCATCCAGCACGACCAGTTGGCGTCAATAAAATAAGGACCCAGGTTGTTGACAGCGATGGTGATGGACAAGAGAAAGTGCACAGCCACAGGATCAGTATCATATGAGAAATGTTGGACGTGAGCACACTGATGGGCAATCAATTACCTCAGCCAGGTAATAGTTGAATATAAATTTGACTTACCAGGAAGGGATGTACGAGACCAATCAGTGAAGCCAGTTCCGGCTGACTCCAGTACGCTATAACAGAGAAATCCAGAATCTCTGGATACCAATTGTGCACCCAACGAAGTAAACAATGACAATCGGCAGCTATATCAGCGGAAAGGTTGCCCAGCTTATGATCGAAGTCAGGCATTCGCTTCTTAGCAAAAGAGAACGCATAGAATGGGGAAGACATACTGGGAAACGAGCAGACACTTAGAGTATTTAAGAAAAAGGCTCACAGGGAAAAGGAAATGATGAAAATTTATGACTTGTCAAATTGTAGGAACAGATTACATGTTCACTCGTAATACGACCGTATTTCAAATACTAAAGGTGCTCCAACCAAGGTAATATGGCGAGCACAGGAGTATCTAAGCTAATTACAGCTAGAGGTACTCGTTTATATCAAAGGGATGGGCAGTTCCTTCAGGAGCGGGCTACCCGAGAAAAATTTAGTAATTGAAATATTGTCGACCGGGTGACCATAGACATACCGACTTCTGGGTCATATCCTCTGCAAAAGATAGCATATGGAAATGAAACCAGTTGAGTCCCTGTTTGAATGCACCAGTAGGAGTCAAACGCAGCCGGGGATGCCTTGCAGAAAGGATACCCAAAGGCGGCGCAGAAACTTCACCGGGAAACAAGTCAGAGGGCTCGAAACAAGGATCAGTCATCTGAAATAACCAGTAAGGATCCCGGGCGAAGAACACATAGAAAAAGACATGAACCCGGACCAACATCATCATCCGATGAGTGTCGTGCACCTTCCAGGCAAACCAATGTTCGGATTGAAAAGCTGGGCTGAGGTTGTTGACTAGAGAAGTGACCGTAGCCAGGAATCACAATGAAACAGGATCTTCATCACGGGGATAGAACTGCTCATGAGCAATCTGCCGGGAAGGCTAGTTAACAAGCCAGAAGGGAAAGACTGTAAAGCGGGCATACCAGGAAAGGATGAACCAAGTCAATAAGATCTTGTATTTCGGGTTGGAGTAACCTGGCAAGCATGTCCAAATCAACAATACGAGGAAATTGCTGCTGGGCTTCCCGCAAGAGCAAATAACGGTCTCGGGCAATCCATTGAGCGATTTGTGGGCTATCAAAAGAGTGGCCAAGGAATTGACCACCCGGGTAGTCTGAGCGCCCCATCTGGAAGATTTGAAGTCAACCGGGTGAGCTTTTATAGCAGTCAGGACTTTGGAATTTGAACGAGACCTACCGTTTTGGGACTTAATATTCCTGACCCTGTAGACCTAGGGATTTGCCGAGTGCACCTCAGATCCCAATCAAATTAGACAAGATCGAAATTTCTTGCAGGCCATAAGCGTGTCTCTCAAGGAAAGCAGTAGAACGGCCCCATAAAAGGGGTAAGACAAGTATGGAATTTGGCTTGTTACCAAAACACAACAGTACAGAATAGAGACAGAGGACTGTGTTACTACAACTAAAGTAACTACTAAGTCATGTCTATGAAGCAATAAGTCCAGACATTGTATGTAAAAAGTCAGTAAAGAAGATGAGAAACCCAACCAGCAGACGACGAAAGCGACGGAAGAGAACAGGAGCAGGGTGGATCAAGTCCGTTCTCGCTGCTCGTTTGCTGTTCTCTCCCAAGTCAACTGTTGTCGAAAACAAGGGACCGTCCTCCTACGCATGGCGAGGCCTTTTCGTCAAATGAGAGGTTGACTTAAGAAAGCATTAGTAACAAGTCGTATGAGGATAGGTGAGAGTACTCACTGAAGAAGCATCCGAAGCCCTACGAAGGAGGTTGTCCACCTTGGCCGGGGAGTCGAGGATCACGACGGCGTCATCACTATCCGGTACAACTTCAATCATGCTCCCCAGTAGTAGCGAGGGAACGACGAGACCCAGCTCCTCCTTGATTGGAGACGGCGCCGGCTCGATGATCATGGCGATGGGAGGTATGCTGGCGGCCCTGGCAAAGTCGGGTACGGACGCAGCTTTGGCTTGCACCATGTCATCTATCTCCTGGTATTCTTCGCCGACCTGGTAACCCATCTCGATAAAAAGACGGCGACTGATGGGGTACTTGTGGGCGACTTTGAGCACAGCGTCAGTATCATGGTCACACTCGATTTGGTCCAGTGCTTGTACGATGTTGGCGAAAGTAGCAGCTCGGGTCTCATACACCCTCTGTAATTGAACGATACAGGTGGCCACGTTGTCATCGGCATCCCAGAAGCACCGTTCGTGAAATTCAAGGACTAGGAACGAGTAAGAATGCGGAATGAAGAAAATTTGGAACAGAGCCACTCACGGGAGTTGCAACTGTAGTTGACCCAGAACATGTGCTCCTTAACGTCCTGGAGGACATCGGCGTCAAACATGCAAGAACAAAACCCAGTCTTCTCGCAACCAGGGCAAGAAGCGGTTCGGTTCTCGTGTTTGCAGGAGATGTGCTTGGTCACACAGGAACTACACTCGGAACAGCTCTGCGACATGTCCAGTAAGCAAAAGGGAGTTAGGAAGCATGAGTGAACTCACACCCGAAGGAGGGACCTTGAGGACCCCGATGATGGCTAGGTCCGTAGTAGTACGCTGTAACAGTGTTTCCGTCGTCACTGGCGTCATCTCACGGCTATCGACCGTATTGGTAATCTCTTCAGCCAGCGTAGCGGGGGGAGGGGACATGCGGTCGAGCATGTCGTCAATTGGTTCTTCAGGCTGGAGAAAACTCGGAAGTTAGCAAAAATTAAAAGAAATAACCAGGAAGGATGAACCGCATTACGGCCCCGCGCCCTGCCTTTATGGACAACTACAGGTTTAGTCTTCTTGGCAGGCGGAGCAGAAACTCCAGGACTAGGGGAACCTGTCATCTTCACTCGACTGCCTCGAGCTGTGGGTTTTGTCTCCGTCTTCGGGGCAACGGCCTTGGAAGTAACCTTAGGTACGTCTACAAAGGGCGTGTAAGATAGCTTTGGCAGAGGTTTCGGTTTGCTAGTTTGTCGGGCCCTTTTACCCAGGGGTCCAAACTGTTGAACGTCCATTTTGATGACAGGCTTCATCTCTTTTCCTTTACCTTTCGAAGAGCTGGCAGAGGTTTTCTGACATTTCGGAGGAGGCGTAGGACTTGGAGATCCGTCTTCACCGCTCGCAGAGGGTTCGGGACTTGGTTCGTGGACAGGAAGTGTGGAACGTTCCCCATACTAAAAGAAAGAAGGTCAGGGATGGCTTCAGAATGTACAGAAGGAACTACTTGGGTGATAATATGTTTGGCAGTCACCAGAGCGAGCGACCATTGTTGCCACGCATCTAGGTGCAGCTTTGCCGGGATATCGAATAGATTCTTGGAAATCGTGGCAAGGAAAGCCTGTACGTCCTCGGGCCATGGTCTTTTGGCTTCTAGAACGAATCGACACTGGGGAACAATTAAAACTGTTGTCCTGGGGTCGAGAAAGAATAAGTGCTCACCATCGCAGAATGGATCCGGTCGACCTTTTTGACAAGGTCTCTGCCAGAGTAGGAGGCGCATTGGTCGGCATCCCAGAGTACGGGCTCCTTTTTAAATGAGGATTCCAGAGCGGCATGCGCTCCACTGGATAGGTGAACCATGGTCATGAAACAATGAGTAAGGATAGCAAGTAAAGCAGATGGAAGATGAAGAAACAGTACTACGGAGCTGGGGCTCGACATAGTAAGAGAGCAAGTGAAAGTACAGACCAGAGTACGAATGATGAAAATTTTCAAGTACTCCCTGGAATCACATCTGGTATTCCAGGAAAACTTCATGAATCCCACATCGCGTACCAGTAAGGACTTGTAAATGCATGTCAGAAACTACGGCCCATGTGCCGTGATGCCGATGAGAAAATTTTCCGAAAAGGGAAGGGGCCTTGCCGCTTGTATGAAGTGCTCTCCGATCCTTGCCCAGTAATGACTGAGGACAGTCGGTATTTCAGTTAGGGGGAGATGATGTGCCTAAAAAGTGCTCAGCCATGTAACCCTAATAAAATTGCATTTCTGAGTATTACAAGTATTGCTAAGTATCAGAAAGTAACATCCTAGTAAGCACACAGTAACCTGGAAAGATTAGAAGGCAGACAAGAGTCATATAAACATACCGGGTTACAAACATACCAGCAATTAATGGAAACCACCAAAGCACTCCACGTGTCGAGGTAGGCCTTCTTAATTATCGAAAGAATGACATGCCCAGGCACGGTACCACATGATTTGGATGGCCGAGTCCGGCAGGACGATAAATGTGTTACCAAGTCCAAATATGGCAAAAGCATGGAGATTACCCGGTAGCTAGGCTAGAACTACGAGTTCTACCTGGTAAGCTGCAGGTTACCCGGGAGTATGCGTCATAGCGTGGGTATGAGCCAATAACGGCTGCGCGTGTTTGCTCATAGGCAGTCTATAGGTCGGGTACGGGTCCAGACCTACCTGGTAAGGGAATATAACTTGATCGATGGTGTGATCATGCTGTCTGACCAAGCTTTAAGTAAGCAGTGTAGTAGGATTACTAGATATCAGGTAATAGTAGCCCGCAGTTTTATTTATCCTAATTAGACATACCAGGTAGTATAAAAGTAGGTAGTAAATAGTCGCTGGGTGAAGTTTCCTGGCCCCCAGCTACGGTAGTAATACCTGCGGGAATTTAGGTTAGAGCTTCGAGTCCTAGACTCAATAGAATTGAAAGTAAATCACAATTAAGTTCGCTTTAGCAAGTACCCTCAGAAAGAGTCAGAATCAGTATTGAAAGTTTGTACCTCAGAGCCAGTCAGTCAGTCAGAGTCAGTCAGTCAGTCAGCCCGGTTCAGAGATTCTTGCAACTCAGTGCAGAATCTGGTATCTCAGTAGATACTTGTGTTCCAGTGTTTCAGATAAACAAGAATAAATCCTACCCAGTCAGAACAGACCTTTAAAATCCAATTATATTGCAACCCAGAAATCTAATAAAGTACAAAGTTCTACATAATGGACGTTCCTCTGCCCCCACAAACTTGCCGGGTTAGTGTTTTAGAGTGTTATAAGTGTGAGTAACTGTACCATTGCACACCTGCACCGTCACCAGCCCTTTCATTAGAAAAACTGAACTAGATTTAGCCTGTCAAACTCAACAAATCTGAAGCCCACCTTGAATGTCTACTAAGTCATGACGGAACCAAATTCCTCCGTGAACTTAGTCTAAAAAGAAATGAATGAGAAACCCTGAATGCAAGAATAGCCTAGTCAGGATCCAAGGTACCAGTCTAGATCGCGCAAGTAATTGCAACCAAATACAATCTCAGTACCTCAATTGATCAATGATCAGAGGTTACATCCACTAAGATACTAAGCAATTAAACAAGTACTGAATGAATAGCCACATGGCACCATAGGAAAAACGGAGGCAGGAGTGCCTACAGACCAGTATGGCACTCCTAGGCGATAGGGAAACCCGTCGCCTCCCTGTATAACTGAATGGATATCTTGGAATCATGCCATTCTTATAGAATAATTACTCATTGTTTGTATTACTACACATAATCATGCTACTAGTAGTCTAGATAAGCAACTCCTATACCTAGACATAGAATACTATAAAATACCATCATCTAGACACACAACAGCAGGAAAGCATTCCTCCATGTTTGTGCTAGTGGCCTATAGCTACCTAATCAAATAACAGATTTAAGTGCCTGTCCTTGACTGAGTAATTCATTGCTAAGTCACCCAGATAAGAAAGAACACATAGTTGAAGTGAAACAAGCCCTAGAATGCTTTGAGTTCGAACGATTGAAGGAGTCAGCATACTCTAGAGTCTGCATGCTCTTTGCAAGTCTGTGTACTTGATGTAGGATCTGTGTATCCTTTGTAGAAGTCAGTGTACTTCTTTGTCTCAAGTCTGTGAACTTGTGTTGAGAGTTAGTAAACTCTAGAGCCTGTGAGCTCTTTGTAGAACCTATGTGTTCTTTGATTGTTTGAGTTAAGGAGTAACCTAGATCAGCTATTGCTCACCTAGACGATGTTTGTTCCCTGAACTATACCAGTTCCTACCTACCTATTAAACCCCACACCGTTATAACTTGTTATCTCGACTAGTGTATCTTATGTAAAAACACCTTCTAGATCAGAATCAGAAGTAGTTTTCAAACACTTTACATTGAATTATCAAAATCTAAGATCTTGCACAGGTGCTTCTACCGTACCCAACCTCGAACTTACAAACATTGGTGATAGTGTGAGTGTTTAGAGTGAGAGTTAGTCTCTAGATTTCCCATCTAGAGTTTAGTTTCTCTTTGAGCACTGCCCGTTACTGAGCACATCACTGGAGATAAAGGTACTGTGTTGTGCAAGTTGTTCAGGGCACCTCCATGCAACCTAATCACTTACTCTAGACACAAGTTTATACTGTGACTTTTCAGTCAAGCAAGTAGCACTCAAGCGATCGAGTACTAAAAGGTGTTGGCTGTAGGCCAGTGATAATCTCAATGACAAGATTGAATGGAAGAGGTATGACATGAATACCACAAATCTGGTGTAAAGAGAAGAAACAACTAGACAAGTTTTCTAGACGTAGGTCCTATGAAAATAACAGTGAAAATGAAGCTATGTGTGTGGCAGTTAGTTTATAACCGGTGGAGTGTCGATGTACTGGGTGACAATCCTAATAATGCTGGTCAATGTGGGCAAAAGTGTGAAAATATGTTTATATCCAGTGGGGCATGGAGATAACGAGTGCTGGTCCTATATGAGACATAATATACTGAAGTCAATGTCGAAAGCCAAGTCTACTCAGAGACATTCCTATCCTATGTCAATGTCAAACCTATGAGTCCTCTCGAGGGACTATCCTATCCTATAACAGTCCTAAACAGTGTTGAGTCCAAAATGATCCTATGTTTATGATGTCAATTCCTATAAGTCTGCCAGAGACTACCCAAGTGGGCTGCGATAAACAATGTTGAAAATAAAGCCAAATAAAACTCCTATAGTACAAAGATGAAGACAATCCAATCCTATAAAACAAAAGAGGTGGTGTATGACACAAGCACCGGTGTTACACACTAGACATGAGTATCAACCACTAATGACAGGGTGCAAGCCAAAGTGCGATGTGCAATGCTGGAGATACTTCTAAAACCGGTTGATCACAGTGTAGAGCATTTCTCGTGGAAAGCATGAGGGGGTATGAAGCTCAGATGGTATAAAACCGGTCTTTGGCTTATAGCGAGCATATGGGGTGCAAACAATTGCTATTGCTCGTATACTGTGCTATGCATGTGGTATGGTTCATTTAAAACCAGTGTTAATGGTTGTAGCAAGTGTGTAGAGACAAGATTATATCCGGTGACAAGCATATAGCAGGGCTAATGGTAGAGTAACAGGTGGTAGTTTATTAACTACTGTACTACAATTTTCTATCCTCTTTTATACTACCAGAGATAATTATTATTAGTGGTACTTAGTAAAGCTACAAGGCTGCAGCTTTGTAAAGAACCTAGCATCCATATGTATCTCCGTAGTTGCTTGTAACAGCCAATCCTCTTCATTACCAAAGGAAGGTAAATTTCCTAGATCATGGGTCTTCTCCAGCATGGTTATTGAGGTGCTGTTTAACTGCAGACTGTGAGGGTATGGTTCATAACCTGAGGTGTATGAAAGGAGCATCGAGCGCTAGTGACCTTGGCATGGTGTTATTGGTAAAACTGGGTGTCTAGCTGACCAAAACCTGATGATTATCGAAGTGGAATGAGGGTCAACAAGTATGACCTCATATAATTAAAGGATCAATGCTGGGCCTTTATGCTGTGATGCACAAGTGATGCGCTCTGATGCATTGTATGATTTATCTCTGGTGGTTGCCTAATTGGTTGATATTAGTGCCTAGCCATGATAGTGTACGATTTGAGCCACGAAATGAGTTGGGAGGGATATTCTTCATTATATCCGGTCGTTGAAGTGTCAAGGAGGTCCTCTATTAGTGCGTGCATACCGGAGATAATGTTATATCTGGTGCTAAGTCAGTTGTCACTTAGAAATGACAAAATTTGCGAATTCTGAGTGTACAGAGCCCTGAGGCTCATCAACGCTGCAAGGTAGAAATTTGTGTATTGGATTCATGCATGGGGAGTCTTGTCACTTTCAAGTACAAAGTCTTCTTGCTCAGCTTCATATATGCTCAAACAAGACTTGCTTATTTTTTTGTATTGTCCAACAAGGGGATCTTCATTTCACACAGAGGCACCGTACAACACATGGTTAAGCTCAAGTGGCAATAGAGCTATATGAATGGTGCTGCCTGTTGTCCTTCTTTATCCCACCACCACCATCCTACCCATGACCATGATTATCAGTACCACAGTGTCCCTGCTGCTATCAGCAGAGATCTTGAATGGTATCTCCTGCATGCCAACAGGTACATAAGGGTATGATATTCATTTCCTTTGTGATAATCATTATTAACTCTCTGTTTAGTGGTGCCTCGACCTTCACATTGAAGGCAATTGGGAAACACTCCTGTCGACTATGAACTTGCTTACACAAGCTGACCATTGATTCTGTATTGACACTACAAATTATCCAAAGTACATGCTCCTCGTGTACACAAGCGACATACAGAACCCCACAGGCATAGACCTCATTGATGAAGAGCCACTGAATATCAATGAGCCACCATCCCAGAGACATGTTGACTATTGTAAGGTGTTCTTCAACTGCAGCCTCATCAGACCACACAACCCAGAGCTACCCAACAAAATGATATATCAAAGACTGTACAGTATACATAATCATAATATATTAAAGCCCTGTTTCTACAGTCAACAGGGTGATATATCAATCACAGATGAAGATCCTATGACTACCCCACCATGTCGAATCCTTAGCTCGCTGTGAGCATTGCTGCCAACCACTGCTGACAAGTGGTCCCATTGGTGCACCTCTGTGGCTAAAAAATAAAGCAATTGTGTCCCACCTTTTCAGCTATTATTACTGCATGGATTCTGGCATTGAAGATCTTCATCTGTCCATCAACCGTTCCTCATCACTTAGTGCCTGGAATCTAGATTCACACGAATCCACATCATATCATACATAATAATCACTATTTTCAGGTTTCTACTGGAATGACATATTTATTATGGAATGCATTCTTCATGTATGTCAGTATAGCTACATACTACTTCATGATGCTGTATCATCCAAAGATGAAAATACAATGAAATTGCAAGTTAGTGAGGTATCTAGTAGGGCCTGCAAAGTAAAATAAAACAAACAAAATAAAATAAAATAAAAACAATTACTACAAAACATGCAGCAAATCCTGACAGTATCAGACAAAATATGGACCAGGTGCATGTTGAACCAATACCATTTGGGTTGTATTGCATCTGAATCCATTGTGTGAGCATTTACATTAGATAGCTTGTGTTGCCTTGCACCGGCTTGCAAAAGCATAATTATACATACTTGCCAAAGGAGATTGTGCCACTTTCAGGCATCTTTAAGAACATGGCTACTTAATTTTTCAAGGAAATGAAACATTTTTTGGGACAGCCCCCAAATAAAGGTGTTGGCAAAGTCGGTGCACATTAGAGCAATTGATTGAATGGTTGCCCTTATTTTGGCATCGTCTGACCGAAATTATAAAGGTAGCTTTAGATGGAAACAAGTAGCCCGATGGAAAGGTATCATATTGTGGAGTGTACGGAAATAAAAATTGAGGCAGAGTACGGCGAAACAGGTCCCTCGTAGAGAGGTACTTTTGTGCTCGGGTAGTGATGTCATGACTGCAATGCGGCCGAGCTCGTCACACCTACCTCATCTAGAGGTCACACCTAGGTTCGGTCCGAACTCGTGGGAGATAGACACGTAAAACTATACAGCGGCATGTCACGATGAGGAGACAGAAGAACACGAGAGACAACATTTCTTAATCTCTATATTTCTAAACCACAATGCATGAACGATATACAGGTATGGCAGTAGTAAGTATGGTAACAAGGTACGCATTGTCTGATATGCAAGGATTTTTTGTGCTATTAAGGGTATAAGTTCTCATATGTAGTGTGTTGAATTTTAAGAATCTGGCGAGATCGACGCCACTACCACTTGGGCTGTAGGGCACAGGACAAGAGACGGCATGCATACTGGCAGATGACTGAAGCTGAGGGTGCGACCACATGTCCTGGTAATCCCATTTTGTAAAATATAAGGCAGGGCTGCTCTATGCAGCCATATTTGTCAGTCTTTTGGGCAGAAATGGCAATACATGAGCGTTTTTTAAACCGTGCCGGAGTTAACTGTGGGAGAAGAACCGAAGCCACGGGAGTGCCTGATGAGGCGCGATCCAACAGTCATTTTTAGACCTGTCGGTGACCATCAATTGTAGTGGGACATTGATGATGGGAGTACGTCGTTCGACACGACGAGCACAGCAGGATTGCGTCACAGCAGCTGGGTCTCACTATTTTTAAACTTGACTGCAGCTGATATATCAACTAGTGACTGTAGAACTGGGGCTTTAATATATTATGGTTCGTTGATATATCACTCCGCTTGGTAGAGGTGCACAACTTCCTCTCTGTACAACCTGACAATGTCCCACTCCTTCCCTTCCAGCTCCTCTTCACCGCCGCATGCATGGATACACCTCGCCCCGCATCATCGAGTCACGCGAAGAAAGCAAAACTTGAATGAGCCATGATGTAGCTGCCATCGAATGCTACCTCACCAAAGACCGAAAACGGGAACCCTGGCTCATCTGCTCCCATCAACGACGCCCGTTCCTCCAATTCCTGACTGATTTATGCACTGACCTCTCTCACGCAATACCAGTAGTCGCGCGGTACCTCGCCTTGTTACCTCCCGGATACACATTGTTCTCGTCTACCCCCCAAGCTGCTCTCTTCGATGCTGCACTCCCTCTGACCAAGATACCCGTCGCAGCGAGGCGCGCACCAGATCACGCGTCAGGCTGGACAATAGATTCCCATGAAGCGAAGGAGCGGTCGAATCTGCGCAGTGCCCCAGCACAGTCTCAGCTCCTTTTATCCGCTATACATGATCTGTCGATCCGTATCCGTGCTCTCGGGTACGCATGCTACCTCAGTGGACCTGGCGACGTACCTTGGTACATCCTAGGGAATTTTGGACTTGCAGTGGTCAGTGATTCGTTGGTCGATCGTATCCAAAACTCACCTCTTTTTCAGGATTGCCGTATCCACTTCGTTGCTATCCCCTTCAACGAGGACTCAGATGTGGGGTGTCTGCGGAAGCTGCTTTGCAAGGAAGGACTCCTGGTGAAACGTCCAGGTGGCGGGTATGTCTTTTCCAAGAGGGCTGAGTGCAGAGTCACCATCGAGCAGGCCAGTCTTCCTCCGGATATCGAGATGGGCGTCACGATAGACGGCATCCCCATCTATAGTCCAGCTCGTCTCGTCTTCAATGAGCTGTCCGAGTACGCCAGGCTCGCGGACAAGCCCACGAAGAAAGGGCTCGAGGGTGGTCGGAAGGAGAAACAACTGCTAAAGATCATATCTGGATTGAAGGCCTTCGGGCGGGCGAAGATGGATTTGCGTTCGGCGATCATGGATGTGGAGAAGCGAGAGATGTTTGATAAGTTGGTGGTGGAAACGTGTGCTTCTCACCCCGAACTCACGGATGATTTTGCGGCGGTCGGTTTTCGGGAGAGTTTTTGACAAAGTGGACGATAATGTGTGTTTGTTGGTGCTTTAGATTCATGTGGTTATAAATGTAACAAAAATATAGATCAATCGCGATTCAGTGAAGACAACATCGGCCCCTGGTTGCTGAATCTAATATAAATTCAAACTGACTCGCATGACACAATTTGGCTTCGCTGTTCAAACGCCGGATTCCGCTCACTAGTCAGCTGAGGTACGTCCACCGTGTCTCTGTGTTCTTGGTAATTCATTGGCCGTATTTAATCAACTACGATCCCTCACCAGGTTAACTTCTACCACCATCACCGTCATTGACTGCACCATCATCTCTGGCAGTTACTGAGATTGCAGTGCTCTCTACACCTCTCTGTAGCAGACTACGCTATTGTATGTCGGCAGATGCTGCAAGGCTGACTGCGCCTGCGGAAGATGTTTACATTTATTCCGATCCTTCCATCCGACTGTTCAACACCTGTCGTCCCTGTAGCGTTTCAGTCCAATATCAACAATTGTCAGGAGGCTACAGATGATCGAGCCAATACCCTCTTCTGGTAATCCCTTTTCTGTCGAAGACGGTTTATGGGACTAGTAGGCGGGGAGATTTCGGATCTCAAATTTCGCCGTCGTAAGTGTCGCTGAGTTATGCTTTCCTCAATGAATATTTAATTAGGCTACTCCACCGCTTTTGGCTGTGATTGACACAGACTCATCCTTTCTATGAATGTTTTGCCTTGATATTTTAGGCTATTGATAGATGAATAAGGTGTTATGTTATCCGCATTAATTCTACATTCAGGCAAATTACTACTTTAAACCTGAGGTCATGACGTTTGATACAATCCAGTGCAAATGGAAGCTTATTACAGGTGTGTCCTCGTTATGGTATTCTGATGTGTACATCACTGTTCCGATGTTCCCTCCAGCTATCAATGAGAGTGTTTGGAGTAAATCGAAACATAGGTAATTTGGAGAGCTAATCAAAGCGTAGTAACCTTCTATGGAAAGAAAAGTGTAATGAAAGCACGCACATATAGCTGTAATAACATACCTTCGACTAACATCCTGTCTTAATAACTAGAATGGGAATTTGATGTCTACCTGCTACACCTGAAATCTCATTCCGCGAAACCAAATGACTCTTCCCTTGTTTTGCTATGTGAATGTAGGTAATTTCAGTGAAACCGAATAATTGAAGACAGCTCACTGACATTTTATAAAATTTATAGAAGCTCTCCTGGTTGAAACATTCAAGTGATGCTGCGAAAGTCTAATTTAAATGTAGATGCTTGCGTAATCCAGAGCGAGTTCATTCCAAAGAGTTGGAACGATTGAGAGCTACGCTCTTCCCTAAAGAGAGCCGAATGCTCTCGGCGCCAACTCATCAAGAGGATGACGTGAAGGCGACTGAGAATAAGATTAGCGACAGATAATCTGTAATAGAACGACGGTGCGAATTGAAATGCTAAATAACTGACTGTGCTATGGTTAGATTATATGCACTCTTTTTCTTCTTGAAAATATGGGCACATCTTGCTGGAACATCCCAAATGTGCACGCGAAAGACCGACTCGCCCCGCGCACTGCCGCAGTCCCCAGCCGCATGCCGAGGGATGCCGAGGTGGCCGCCTTATCTCGCCGGGCTTCGGCTCAGTCAACCATGGAGGTGCCGCAATTTACCGAAACTGTCTTCACGTCCATGACCATTGGCCACGGCCTTCTACTGGGGTGACCTCAACGAGCTCAGTGCCTCCGAAACACTGTCTATTTGCGAACACGATACAAGTGTATGGTGCTCTTGGATGCAACCAGCACCAGTACTTTGAGGCTGCCGTCTGCTTCAAGTTCCACGTTTATTAATCATGCACTGAAAGCAATTTGATGCGTCTTCCCCCTATCACGATGATTCGGACTCTTCGGTTCTTTCGACCCTGTCCATTTTAATGACTGTTCGTAGGGCTATGTCAATCAGGAATCGTGGTCGTCTTGCGTCCATTCTGCCGCAATACCGATGTCAGCTTGCCATATGATAATTCATCACTGCCTGGCCGCCAATAATTATTTTCGTCTTGGGATCAATCCACCATGTCGTTATCAGAACTTGATACCGGGCTCTGCCGAGACCGGCTCCTTCCTCAGCGTCCGCGACCACCTGCTCTCCTCGAGTCTCCTTGATCGGACCTAGAAGATACGAACTAGTCCGTCTACGGCATTCGAACACGTTTTCGATCGTTGACCGTGTGTTGCAAACGGAAATTTCTCACTGGTTCTAAGAAGCTAAAGATATCCCTGGAGAAACGACACGGAAGATTGACTTTTGGCTCATCCTATTCCGTTGAATACCGCCTTTACAAAGCATAACTAGAATTGCTTATGGATGCATTGGTGACCAGTGGCGATAACTATGGTGCTAAGTACTCTGTCCTCTGCGGATGTTCACCTTGTCTCTTGCCCGATCTCAATCTTTTCCCATTTTAAGCAGTACAACCTCATCGATTCCCTGAGTTCCCTGATCTACTCGTATTGTTCCGGATAGCGGTGGCTTTGTTGGATCTCACGCTTCCTCGATCTGCCTGCAGCATACACCCCTAACTCAGCGATCGTCTGTATCTTCCGTGACGACTGCCTTTCTACCCTTTACTACTACCGCTTTAGAAGTATCACACACTTCTCGTGTTGAGTGCATGTTTGAACAATACTTTGAACCGGATCTCCAGAAAACAACTGAGAGTGGTCAGCTGCTCCCGATCCTCCTTTCTTCTTCGCCTGGTTCAACGGGGTAAGCACTTTTGTTTCAGCATTTTCGTGTTACCGTGTTTGACACTCGCCTTCTCTCAAGGTCCGACTCTACAGGAGTTTGAATTGAAGCCCAGGACTTTGTCCCCGTCCAAATTAGATATTACTTTTTTGCGATGTAAAGTGCAAATTGAGTATGCAAGACAAGTATTCTTCATTCTTCCGCAAGCATACTCGCTTGAAGCATTATTTGTGTGCGTCTTTGCTCAGACTCGCGGTCAATCCAGACGTGTCCCTGACGTATTCCATAGTCATGTCCTGCCCATTCCATCCCAGGACTAATGTCATTTTCCCTTGACACGGTGAAGCGCCGACATGAAATCGTTCGACGAGTTATACGGCCTGCGCTTTTTTGAGCGTTCTCTCCGAACTTCGGTAGATCAAATCACTGGCTACAATTGGAGAGCGCCACCGCGTCACCACGTTATTTGTGTTCAATAAGCGACTGCGAGTCGAGCGCTTGGGGGAAGCTTGGTATTATTCAGCTGTGATGTCAATTCATTGTCTCGCCCGTCTCTTGCGTTCTCTTGCTAAATATTAAATTTAGTCCTGGAAAAGAAACTTCAGGTGGAAGTTCAATAGATGCGATAAACCATTGCTACGTGAATTGTGCAATATCGCATTGCCTGTAACCTAGACGCCACTTCCGGAGTTTTAGACCGACAGTACGTATAGGCGCCGTCAAAAAAAAACCTGTATAGAACTGCAATACGGTTCCGACGGGCAGTGTTTGGGAGAACGTATGATTATTTCGTACCAAAGACATCACAGCTAACTATCGTCTGATGAGAATTCGCCAGAGCGATGTATGGGTCAGTACTTATTAATAGAGTGGGAGTACGGGGAATTATGGTCGGAGATCCGAGGAGGTTAAAGACCATCAACGCGACGTAACTTCGGCAGATTCGGTGTGATGATATCTTTCTTTCTTTGATTTACTTAAACTTAACGTCCACATTGTCAGATCTGTTCTCCTAGAATCTCAGCCCATGGTTGACCCCACAAGAAAAGACATTCGGACCGCACCTCTTAATCATGGCCCTCGATCACTGGCCACAACACATACACGACCTCCGACAAACCTCCGAACTTTTTGCGCTGCAGCTTGCCGACTCGCGATCGCAAGCAAAGGACAGCTGGAACACAGCTCAAGTGCTCTGCTGTGTAGTACGCAGTTCCGCTGCTCATGTTTTGCATGCCCACCTACCATCACATTTAGCATTGCAGTAGTCGCAGTATTGGTTTTGAAGCGACGCGACTTGACTGTATACCTTGTACCCCGCTACTCCACCGTTGGACGTCGGCTACATTAATCAAAAGACTGTGATTTTGCTCTCGATTGCCCGAAAATCCCCCGCATCCTCATCGATCATCTCATGTCCTGACACCGCTTCTCTATCAGCACGCTGCTCCCTTCAGGGTGCGGAACAGCGATGTACGGCTTACAAAATGATAGGCGTCGTCATGCATCAAAATGCCGATAAGAAGGCGAGGAAGTGTGTAGCCCCTACGAGAACTCTCATGGACCCATCAATGGATCAAGTATGCCGTCATCTTTCGAGTCATCTATTCTTCATTTCGTCACTTTTACTCACCTTTTCCTGTAGAGATCAACAAATGTTTGATCGTGGATCAATTCGTAGTTCCAGAATCGCAAAACGCCGATAAGTTTTTGGGCGAAACGAAATAGGAAGGTTCACCTCGAATGAAGCTTTTGTAACCTCTAGTCGCCAGATCCATTGTGGTGCGATTCAGTTCCTGCTTGGCCTCGCCGATCTCATCGCCTCTTTACAGTCAAGCCAAACTGCTACAAGAATTTGGATGCTTGGCCCGTAATCTAGACCTGTAACCGATCGTTTCTAGTGGGAGGCAACTTCGCGATCGATACGTCCCACTGGCAACAATGGGTTATACGTCTACCATATTGCAATGTCGTCCTTACGACCTACATGTTCTCATGTCTGAATAGTACATCTCTACCAGCAATATCCATCGCGTCTTGCTCTATACCGTTGTTTTTCCATCCCAAATCTTACCACTCCATCAATCCCACGCCACAGCGCTCATACAGATGTCATCACTCTATCACGGTGTACAGCCTTTATCTCACACCTCGTCCATCTGCTTGCAGCAAGCCATATTCCTTGGCGATTGCCTCTATCTTTCGCGGGAATAACTTTCCTCTACAGCCACTAGACACATTAGCGCGTTTTTCGCGGTAGGACGCTCCTAAATCTATCAACAACGACACGGATCACCAGATGACATCCGAACCATAACTCAATCGTTACGACAATCTTCATTCAGCGCTTGCTATTATGAGTTCAAACGCATGATTGTGCTATCAGCCAGTGCACTTATGGATATCGAATCAAAGACGGCACTCTCCTTACTCTAGAACATGATCAAATATATTATATCGCTCATCACCGGCACGATGCTTCTGGGAGACGGACACGATCCGGATGGGTATCGGCTATCGTGAGGAGTCTTCGATAGGGATAGGCCAAAGAGTCGTTACTGAATAGCTTTTTCTCACTATCCACGCTGAACAGTACGTGGAGAATCATCATCGGAAGGCGAAATTTTAACTACAGAAGTCCATGGTGTGTGTCGGATTCTGCTCGTCTCACCTCAACTTACGACATTCTCTCAGAGTCGCCTCACATAGTTCCGACAGCTGCAATGTTCCACCGAGCCCCGATACCGGTGTTCTGTCTCATTTTCTTCGCTCAGAATTGCTTCATCTAGAGCCTAAGAATCAGGCACATGCGCGCTTCCATTCCATCCCTCTTTACCTGATCTATGTCCAGAAAGATTGGGTTCCATTCTGAATATACTCCAGGGTAGCATCATTTTAATTGGCTAGTACAGCTGCTTCGCATGCGCATTTACACGCTGACAGAACTCTGGTCCTGTTTAGAAGCAAACGCATGAGAACGCAAGAAATACCGACTACACGGCTCGTTGAGATCGAGGTCGGTTGCTTTCTGGACTCTCGCATGAGTTGCATAGGCATTGAGTCTATCTTCGTCTCTGACAGGTGTGTACCAGTATTTGTGTGTTCGCTGCTTTTGCTCACATCCCACCAAGGTATCATTGCAGTAGCTTGAGCCTGGTCCGAATGTTACGAACAAGAGGTGTACGTTACGCTTCGTTCTTGCCTGACTCATCGATTTCGCTATCATCCTGAGATCCTCTAGTAATTCATTTGCGAGAGATCGGTGAAGGTAGTCGAAGAGAATCAGTGGCGTTTCGATATAGGTGGAGCTACCCAAGCAGAATTTGTGGGTCTCGCTTTGCCGTTCGTCATTTATCGTGTTGATACGTTACAGGCACCCAACTTTGAGAGACCGCGACCTTCGAAGAGAACAATTCTTTACCACTACACTAGATCAGCTACCTTTCATGGAGGACGCATGGGAGGATATTCGATGCGATGAGCAAAGTATGATTAGGTACGTGCTTTTCGATGACTCTCTTCCCTCCGCTGATTTCTTTTTCCATAGACCTTCTACATTCTACTGCCGACGGAATACAATGACGTCGGAGTACGTGATTATATTGTGACCAGCATTATAATGGGCATCAAATCAAGGAGGGATCCACCATTGCTCACAAAGCTCTCAGACTCGACACATTTGCACAATAACAAAAGCGCATGATTCATCTTTGATCTAATCATAATATCGTATTCGTATTACCCTTCTATCTTTGTGAAATTACTTAAATTCACGTGTGATTTCCTTGTGCCTCGGTGTTCCCGGAAGCCGGACGCTATCTTTTAAACTTTATAATGTCTCCCACGTTGTTTCCACGAATAACTTAGAGGCGCCTATATCGATCCGCTATTTGTCCGGATTTCTGATGACGGGTTCGACGTTACTTGCCCAGGTGTCTTTCCTGTTCATGCTGAAGCTGAATATACTTGCCGGAGAATAACGACAGCTCTAGCTCGAATGGTGCCAGTCATCCAGACTCCAGATAACAGGGTTCGACGGAGTAGTAAGTCCCAACCCACGCAAATTGTTGTAAGGTGCTATACTGTAACTTTCAATGACATGATTTTACAATAGTATAGTGATACGAGTCGACTGACACCAAGTCACAAAATATTCTTCGTGTCATCAAGAGATAATTTTCTGCCAGTACCGGCTTTTAAATCCCGCCGGCAAAAGTCAGTAAGAGGCTGTGCTTAGGCTTGACTTGACCTTGACCTCGTTGTCTTGAGCGCGAACGGCCTTTGCTTGGATATATTCTATACCAATCAATGTTAAGTCAAGCTTCAAGTATAGTTTCCAAAGATGTGGAAGATATAACATTCTTATTCATTCGCATCCAATTTTGTGCCCTCTCAAAAAGAAATTCCTCTTCGCCGAAAACAGCCAGTCGCAAACTTATCGCGACAAATTATAGGTATACGTTTCTCGCTCAAACATGCGATAACGCGTAATGAATCTTCACTCAGTTGGAACAGACTGCTCAACATTTCATGGCACGTAGTAAGCCGAATGGACCCACCAAATCGATGCTTCTCTCCATTGGGACAGTGTGGGTCCAAACATATCATTGTGTCTTTGTTTCGGTGATCTGATCATTCATTATAGAGGGCATTGTTCGAGTGGCATCCACCAAAATGGAAAGAGGCTTTGAACAGAGCCAACGAGAATGCATGAATGAGGAACTATATAAAGGGTGATTTCGGCTGGACCGTATCCCCCAACCTCCCGTATTGTGGACCAGGTTTCTCTTGCATTATTTCTACGCGATGTTGTCTACGGAGATTGACCTAGCAGAGGCCCTCATGTGAGCCTCTTTAGTTTTCCGGATAACCTGTTCCTTAACGGCACGTCGTGCTAGGTCCGTTCAGCAGATGTCTCCTAGCGACTGGGGATACGTGTCAGAAATGTAAGTTTCAGACATTGCGTTCTCTCTACAGTAATTGATGCTTGTTATAGGTGTATGGAGGCACTTCTACGATTAGGAAGTCCCAACGATGGGCAACCTTCAAACCCCTTCGAGGAAGACCCAACCGCTGAAGATTCCTCGGATTTTGGATTGAACTCACCCACGTACCCTTTGACGGAAAACATAATTCCGAGCGCTACATCGACGGATTCGGCATCAGATGCGGCAAGCATTTGTTCTTCTTTCACTGCTGCTCTGGCCGACACTTCTGCCACCAACTGGTGTCCTCCCTTCTACGCTCATGTTCCAGCGAACGCGATGCGCCCTTCGATTTCAGTTTTGCTGTCTTCCATGGCTTCGGAGAACACCAAGTCTGAAGAACCTTTGACAAGCCCAATTGTTTCTACGTCCGACACACCCACAACACCTTCTGAAGGCAGTTTCCCGAGTCCAGAGCCCTCGGCCGCTCCACAGATACCCATAGATACTCCCTCGCATTACATCTCTACTTTCTCGGTTTCTAACGAGCTACCCTCCGTCTCAACTGTGTCCCAATCAAAATATTATCGAGAGCATACTTATACCTCGCCTCCGCCAGAGCCTATTAGGTACGCCTAGAAGATCTATCTACGCGTTTTTCGCGCGCTAAGCCTCTTTCAGACCTGTTAGCTTCCAACCCGTTTCCACCAGTTTACTAGCTCGGCCGACGCTCAGCAGTGAGAAGTTTGTTTCCCATGAGTTGGTGACTACCATTCGCCAGCCTCCCATGCAAGCGTAAGAATTTACCTTATGCCACGCTTCCACTATCCTAACGTATACTCTTGCAGTACCAGATTTGTCCCCTACTCCGTTCAGGACCGGCCTCCCACTCTGGCTGCTAGGACGCTGATAAATTCATCAAGCTTGTACGTGTTTTCGTTTATCTTTGCTATTTTTAGTCCTTAAATTAGTCGCAGTTCTTTCGCGGACCAGACGTTCTCACCCAAGCCCTATGTTCGGTCGAAACGTCCTTCAACGGTGGCAAATGAGCCTGAAAGTATGATGTACGCTGCTCAGTGTCTGGTGAGGTTCCTCCTACTAATTTAACAACCATCCTAGTTCCACCAAATCAAAGGTGTTCTGTCAGAAGAACATGTACTTCGAATTGACCACTGCGCACGGCGTCACCGACCAGAAGCTCTTTTTTGGGTGGAAAGACGAATACGTGACTTGCTACATACCCGGATGCAACGAAGAAGTCATCAGAAATACCCGCGCAGAAGTCAGCAAACACGTCCAAAAGTTCCACCTCTGCGCCGAAAATCCCAAGCACGTCGTGCGGGATTGCTGTCCATCCGGTTCGGCCACCGATCGCTTCGTTAAGGTCGATATGGTTTACGGGCACTTCCAGACAAAAAGGCACTCAGAAATCCACAATCAATTTCAGTATTCCTGTGGTTATTGTCAAGGCTGCGAGGCACGCCATGATGGGCTTGATAAACATCTCGTGAAATGCCGTGCCCTGAAGAACTACCTTAAATCACTCGGATCTGCACCTGCCCAAACATCGTTTTATTCCACAAGCCTATCTGTAGGCGTTTAGAGTATAGTAGCAACGCTCTTACCCTCCATTTTCATCGACGACACCTTGAACACCATTTCTCGCCGCATCTCATTATTTTATTTAACTCCCTTTCACACGTCAATTACTGTATCATAACCACATTGCATTTTATATCTTGGATCATTTCTACCATTAAATATCCCGTTTCATACCATTGAACCTTTACGCTGTATCATAGAGCTCATAAATATAATCAGAAGATGCATTCTACATTGAGATTCTGTCTTACACAGAACGGAGCCGGGCGGGCGTTTAACCTCGCGATTTCCTCAATGCGGTTTATGAGCCTCTTCTGCCTTGGAGCCATTAGATCGCACCGTTGCAAGTCGCGTCAGAGCGGTGGAGATTGCTCTGAAAGCCGTACGCGACAAACCGCGGTTATGGACGTGGTCTCGACCTTTTCCGAGGTTTAGATAGAAACCATCTCGACTAGACGAGTCTTTTGGCACGAGGAGGTACGTAGCATTTCTCAGCGATGCCGTTTTGGTGACACCGGATATTGTGCTATATTCCGCATAAGATTGCTCTCGATCATTTGTCCATTACTTTTTTCACAAAGTTTCCCATGAACACCCAGGATCTCCGTCGGAGTAGGCGGACATTTACCGTGTCAACGCCTCTATCCCATGAGTCCTCGAGTACCTCGATAGATATCACTCGAACCCGTTTCTGAAGAGACAGAAAACTTACAGTCGTTCACACAAATTACTTATGCTCCGTTCCGAAATTCACCGCAAGTTTTGTGTCAGTCTTTGGATGTCCGCTGGGCACAAGACCAGTAATAGGAACAGACACCTGTCCGATCTTCCAAGCTGGTGGTATTCGACAGTGACGTTGTCAGTAGCCATGGTGGTCGAAAAGAAGGAACTCAGGTCCACGACTAAAAATTTGCAAGATAGGGGCTATTTCACTTTCTGCTTCTGAAGCTCACAACATACACGTTCATCAATATACCCCGTTCATTAATTATGGCCGATCCAAACATGATCTCCTATGGCCGAGTGAAAACGTGTGTAAGTGCTACGAAAATGAATACAAGTACCATGCCCCATGATGGTCGTCAGAACGAATAGCATGGCGCCGCATGCCAAGTTTTGGGATGTTTTTAGATGAGAAGAAAGGAAGCATCCACCATCCCATCATGAGTCATCTTCTGACGTTCAAGGCCTCCCGAAGATGAGCTTCGCAATGCCGCCTGCAGATGCGTTTCTGTCAACTTCGATGCCGATCAGCTGAACTTTATGACCAAGCCAGTCTATCCTTCTCACGCCTCCATCCCAGCCACCACCCGTCTTCGAGCAGCGTCTCTCATAAGCTCTCGTGACCCTGCGTTGCGCAGGCGATCCATTGCCCAATGCATCCCACTCCTCGTGCGTCACCCTGATGGCCAGCGTGCTGTGTACCGCATAGAGTAAATCCATATTTGAGATCGGCTGCGCCTCGGTCGGGATTGTGGGAGTATTACCGATGTAAAACTTTCCCCCTTTCGAAGAAGGCGAGACGACGACAGGCCAGGGGAACTTGTCGCATCTCATGACCAGTTTCGTGAAGGTTGGTGGATCAGTGGCAGGCTGTGCCAGAGTATGCGTGGGAACCGCCGTGCGTGTATTGCGGTCGACAACAGAACGTGAGGAAGGGGGGAAAGTCACGTCATAGGAGATGGAGGCATTATGGAACCGGCTCGCGGCTAGAAGTGGATGCATATTGATAGAGTCTTTGCTGTTGGGATTCAGGAAAGAGACGTGAGGGCGGGGATCTGTAGCCCAGAAATCAGACAAGTCGACAATGATTGGAAAGCAACATACGGTGGACAAGCGGCCTCGAATCTGCATCCCAGGTATTATTATGCTTCAACACCGGTCGACGTGGTGTCGGGTTGATGCTGGTAGAGCTTGCAGAACGTGGGGGGATGTAGCGACCATTGTGACCCTGAGAAGACGTTGGTCGATTGCCAGAGGATGTAACAGTTGTACAAGAATCGCTACTAGTGCGAGCAATTGGCGTGTAGACTGGATATTGTGTATCTACACACACAACAGTTAGCCCAGCTACCTCATGGGAGACAAGAAAATTGGCGTACAATGGTCATACTTATAGCTCAAGCTTCGATGGAACGTGGGTCGATGAGGCTGGCGCTGCTGCTGGAACGAATACGACCGCGGAGGCGCCGTTAAAGGCTCATCTGGATAGTATCGGATAGGAGGGGGTTGAGTCGTCATCGGAGCTTCGTAACTGCTGTTGTGCTTCATAGCACTGCCCGCGGTTGGTGGAATGCTAGAAGGCGAGACAAAAACGTAGTTCACAGGAACGGAACGAGAACGGTTGTGAGGTATTGAATGCCGTTGTTTCTGGTCGGACTGGCTACCGCCAAAGAGACCGCGAAGAATAGACGTCATGTTCGCTGTTCGAGAGAGTGATTGCTGTCGAAGCTGAGAGAGTCCGATGAATAGGTTGAGTGAAACGATGGGGCTCTGTTCCTTATATATGAATTACCGCTACTGGCGCGCAGGTGGATGGCCGGGTCGATATCCGAACCCCAGACCACGAAGTCCATGACAATGAAGTAAGTCGCAGCGATTCGAAGGGTTCGAAGGTTAGGTCACGACGCGTAGATGGCAAGGGGTGTGGTGGGATTGGGAAGGATCATGGCGCTAATATCGGCCACATTAAGGATACGTGTCCGCAATCTCCGGCAGCTAAAGGAGGATATCCGTAAAGGATCAATTAGGGTAAACGGAGAACTTGATTGGCTTTTTAGATAGAATTAGTAAGGGACACTGTGATGCGTCTGATTGGAAAAAAGCAGCGCATTGCCCACACGTGTGTTTGGACGTTGAGGTTCGGCGCGGGGTAGTAACCGCAGCCTCAAGGACGAGTCGTATCGGGTTGTGTGTCCCATGAGCATCCTAGATATGCTGGGCTTCGCGGTAGAAGATGATGGTCAATCCTCGTTGAATGCGCAAGACAGAAAGTTGCACCATCCCTGGTGTAGTGGAGGTTACTGGCCCCGATACTGTATTCTCAACCTGACGAGCTTTCAAATCTGAAGTAACGGTCCGAAACGGAAGAAGTATTAACTAACGGGGATACCTCCGATAGCCCAGGGATCAGGGGGCGGCGGTACGTGCTCGCAGAAGCCTCTCGGTTGACGAATCTAAGCGATCCTCCCCGGTCTGGATTCCAGCGTTCAACTCAATGGAAACATAGTTTTGTGGATCTCTAGATTTGGGAAGTTGCCTTCCAGAGGCAACTTACACAATACAACGTTGCATCCGCGAGGTCAGCAACAAACCGAACACTGATGCCTGTGGTTCAGAGATAGAAGCAGGATTTTAGATTATTCCCGAGATAAGATATGGAATATGATAGAACCCTTACTTATCTAGAAGTACAGCGAGAAGGTCCGACATACATTTAGTGAATATTACGGCGTTTAATCTCAATGAAACAATCTGTGTAATCGATATTACTGATCCCGCAGCAACTCGGTGTCAGAAGACGCAACCGCAACAACCTAACAGGCGGTTGTGGCCCACATTAACAGTTGGTACTATTTGCCAAAGTGGTATTGGTTGACGTCCACTGCGACCGGACACTAGGCCTTGAGGCCAAGGGTGCCGCAAACCACCAAAGGGTGGTAACGCCAACCTGGAAGGTGTACGTAGCCTGGGAAAATGCCATCTGAGTTACTGGTCGGCCCGACAAAATCAAAGCGTCCTACCTGCACCCCTCGGAACTCGATAGAGGCCGTAACCGGGACAGGATTCCAAGCAGAGGAAGCGCTATCATCCCCTATGTCCGAACTTTGATAAAACCGAGATGATCGTCGATCAACGGAAAGACACGTACAATTCAAGACGACCAACGAATAGCGAACCCAGTCGCTTGCAGACGCCCTACCAGTCGCGTATGCGCCGACACGCAACGCCCAACTGTTACTTCCACCAACTGTAACACCAATTCTCTGCCCAAATGGACCGCCCCAATCTTTTGGAATGATAGCTTTCGAGGCCTGAGCCATAGAATAGTATTCTTGGTTAAAAGAGTACGTCCCATCGTTATTGATAGTTACAACTCCCCGACAGCCAGACGTGCAGCTGTTTGAACCCGGAAGCTTCGGGTTACCGTTACCATCCAGAGCAAAATTCCACATTAGACCCTACAAGAGTAGGCCGTTACATGGTATTCCCCGGAGAAAGAATAGATAGTGCCCACAGTTTTAGCCCAATGTTCTAAACTTCCTATCCAGCTAGATGGTAACAATGAGTAAATGCTGCGTATACGTCAGCGGGAAACTCACAGATTATCCATGTACCACTGTTACGTCGCCATTAGAATGAAACCCCAACGGATAGGATATTTGGTGATCTACCTACCTTAATATCCTGCCACCAATCGCTACCGAGTGTTCCAGAGCACTCCGTGAAGTATATTTCCTTAACAAGGCCATCAGAAAAGCCATCCGTTCAGAAAGATGGAGAAGAATTTACCTTATCCGGGTATGCAGAGTGAAAGGATTCTTGAAGGCCAACGCTGCCTTCATAACAATGAAATGCCGCTCCTGCAAACGAGTCTCGAGCTCCTTGCATCTATGCTCGGCTATCAGTTGTGGCGCACTGTAAGATGAAAACCCATACGTACGACCTCCACGGGGTATGTCGCAGCATTGTTCCAATTATGCTATTAGATGATCTGTGAGTAGCAGGCGGTACGAATGGGACCAAACCCAACCTCATATGCAATGACCCTGACACTTGAATACCCGTTGTTATCAAGAAGTGTTCGTAAGGTCCGCCCAATCTGAGCTTCTGTAGCAGCAGGCATCCAGCACGATGGGTAGCCATCTGTGCTGTACTGAGGTTCATTCTAGGGCTTCTGTCGAATCAAAGTGTTGTGATCAGAAAAGAACAGCACGAACTTGAATTGAGATTGCATAAATTGGTACGCCTTTGCCTGAAAAGCCCTGGACCGCCTTCAATAGATATGTGGGATCTGTTGAAACGAAAGCTTAAGTGGCGTACATTACCATAGACTGACGGACCTACAGACGCTAATGTAGCCGTCAATCAGTGAACCTCCGTTCATCGATCCCGACGTCTTCATCCATGCGGGCTATTCATTTATGCGTAAGCGAGCGCATTATGATGGGCAGACATATGGGGAACTGACAGGCGACCAAGGGACGAGATGAACCTTCGAAAAAGTATATACGTAAGCAACTAGGTTTTAGTGATGATCTTGAAGCTTACCATTAGGCGACTGTTCACTGATAGAATGTCGCGCAGAACAGAGAATAGATACCACGGGGCATTATTTACGTAGAAGTTGCTTAAAATATTGTCGCTGCTTGAATCATCGTAACTATAGACTGTAGAAATGGTCAGAGCACAATCACAAGGACTCGCGGATATGGCGGACCCGAAGCAGAAAAATCCGTTGCGCCAAGAGCAACTCGAATATAGCTGAGGCCAGCGGCATTAGCGCCATCGGTCATGTCGAAAGACTGACGTAGAAGATTCCAGTAGTTATTCGAATTTTTCCCCTAAAAATAGTGAACACGTATACAACAGCCAGGCAAAGAAAGGGACCTTCATATCATTCAAAAGATGAGCTGAAGCATCCGCTAGATCAAATATTAAACACGACGAAGTCAGACAGAGAGGATATCACAAACTAAGAGTCGCGCCAAATCCAAGAATAGTTTGATAAACAGTGCTGTCAGAGACTGTGATATATGTACTCTGAAGAGAGTTCGTGGCTGAAAAGTTGATTGAGGCTGAGAGTGACTTCCGTGTGAGCAGACTGCGACGGTCCCAGGTCGTCTCCCACTTCAGGCAGAGGAATCAACAAGATGTACAAGTAATAGAATCTGGATACGTACGACGTCCCATATCTGTTGGGTGAAGGCGCATCGTGCGAGGGCGAAGGCGAAAATTAGAGAAATGAGCATAGGATGGCAGAGACCCGAGCTCGTCAATGCAAAGCAACAACTTATATACCCCCCTTGACGGTGGCTACCCACTGACATAGAAGGAAGAAGCTGCCCCCAAGAACTGGTCAGTAACCATGTTTCCTATGCGATAGAACGGTTACTCCGTAGACGTAGAAGTCGGTAAAACTAGCAGTAGCACATGCTTGCTGCCTTTAGCCCATTAATTATTGGGGGTCAATTCGAGAGGACGATTCTTGGAATGCATGTACTGTGGAGCAAGTCAGGTCCGACTTCGAAGTCCCGGGCAGGAACTAACCTAGGTCCAGTCAAATACGCGTCTGCTGCTTTGGCCCTGGACGTGATGCGGTTATCTGTCGAGCCGATGATCGTTTAGGATCATGTCGGTAGGCTTGCAGCCAGTGACTAGGGCAGCATGTGAGCCGAAGAACATAATGCGAGAGAACGCACCGTATGCAGACCAACGCCAACGATAACTGTGCAAATAGTAAATACGCGATTTATCGGCGTTCGTCCATCACGTGTGCGAGACGGGTCTAAGAAAAGTCACAGGTCAAGCTAGCAACGATAGAGAAAAGATCTGGAGTATAACGCGAGGAGACATACCAGCGAGGTATCCATTGGCCTCCTCTTGCGATTTGAAAAAGTAAAAACTGTTCTCCAGACGGATCGTCAGTAATTCCTCGATGATGAAGCAAACCCTCCGTCGAAAAATGAGGCTAAACCGACAATGTCCACAATCAACAGATAAGTTTGGATTAAGATCATAGAGTACATTATTGAAACTTGATTTTTACATGTTTCATTTTGAGTATGATTACTTTACTGCACGAAAGCATCAGCTCATATCTAGGAAAGAAGTAGGGAGATGCGCACCTCGTTCAGCTTTCTGACACTGTCAAGGAAGACTACAAGAGAAATCATCATAAGATCCAACAGCTACACGTCTCCCTATATGAATGTTAAAGAGTTAAAGAAACTACGAGAGGTGCTGTGGTCATCGTGGGGGGGAAGATAAATGTTTGTTGATCACTGTTTATCAACATAGCTAAACCGGCGGCGTCGGTCCGGATGCAACCAGAACGTCGGAACCGGGAACCGGAAATACAGGATTTACACATTGGAGGAACGCCCATCGTATGGTGGGGAGCCGTTAGCGTTTATGCTTGAAGTTCAGCGTGTGTCACAAAGCGAGGGGCTCATCACAAGCGTAGCTTGATTCTTGCCTTTTTTTTTTTTACGAAGACAGTCCGGGTCGCTGAAATACGTATGTAATCATCTGCTTTCCTACTCAACTGCTACTGATAACTTTTGGTGCCAGGCCGGGATAATGGTTTTACGCGCCGAATGTCTAGCAATCTACCGACGTGGGGGGGGAAGTCTCGCCGAGCTTTGTTTCCCTTGTCGAGTCTTGGCATTTGCCTTGCGTCAAGCGTACTACTTCCCCCAGGGCCTAACCCCTCGATTAGCAACACATTCTTGTCTGTTCTGACACAGATCCTCCGATTATAATTTTACCACTTAGTGTGAGTAGCTAATTTCTCTCTCATATCAGTGTCCTCAAGTTCAGTTGGCCTAACCTGTCCTGCATTCCTCACTTTAAGTCCAGGCAACCGAATTAGTCCCCAGTCCGGGGCTTCGCGAAGATGGATTCGGAATCACGGACTTGATCATTCATCCCCGGTAAACCTAGTAATTACCGTCGACAATAATATTAACCATGACGTCGCTGTTCCCGGTGCTAGTGGAAAACCGGTTAATAGTTCACGTCGTGGCGCAGCGCAACACCTCGTCTTGTCTCAAGATATCAACAAGTATCATACGCACTATTTAATGTTCGGTTCCGGTGGCCCTTATCTAGGGACCAATAGCCGTAATGATGATTGCCGTGCACATGTGAAGCTCCTACAATGGTTAGCGAATTCATTTATCACCGACGATGATGTTGCCCTTTTTTGACATTGAACCTCAGGTCCTCGGAATGGGTTCAAGCAACTACTCTTCACGTGGAGGTTATCGCCCGAAGATACGGTTGAGGTCAACTGTGTTCACTTCAAGTCTCCCGTTCCCTTGGTCTGAAAGGACCAATGTAAAGACTGGTAAATTGCTAATCCCGACGCCACACGGATGATAACTTTATGTTCCGCAAGAATCAGGTGGCTCTTTGATTCCGAGCTATTCCATTTTTATGCATCGGGACAGGTGGAATGCAAGTTTGAGTTCGGGCCCGCGATCGCATTCAGTTTCTCCAGACATAATATAAGAAGAATGGCCATTTATGTTGGCTACGGGTATATTCTACATGTCCTGGCCTGTAACTGCATGCCTCTGCCTCTCGTTGGTTTTTCTTCGTAAGTTCTCTCTCTCTTCCTATGCTAAATTTGATCCAACTGAACATGTGGTTTAGCCTTCTACGTCTTGAAACGACTCATTTCCTCTTATTTCAATCGCGAGCGTTCGAAGGACTGGAAAAATGTTTGCCAAATTGCTGTCCTCCGTTTCGCCGGCGACTGCTTTGCCTTTGGGCGGATGAAATGTAAATCGACGCAGGACAACTACATGCACTGGACGAGGTCGACAGGATTGCCCTATACTGTTGATGCAGTACCTGGTATCGATGATACTAAGATCTTGTGGATTGGTCCAAAGCGCCTGAGCAAGATTTTATTCTATTGCCACGGTAAGTATTCTTTCAACTGCTATTTTCGTTTAAACAACTCACTCTGTACTAGGCGGCGGCTACATGATAAGCGCCCTTGCTGCACAGATGAACTTCTATCGCTACATACAAATCGAACTCGAAAAGCGCGGTGTTCAGGTTGGCGTAGCAATGGTAACATACAGTACGCTTCGCTTTCACTGATTGTTTCGTGTCTTGTTTTAACAAACGATGCAGAATTGCTACCGGAACATCAATTCCCCACTCAGTTGCGCCAAGCTAGAGATGCCCTCGATTTTCTTATACGGTCGGGCGTGCATCCTCGCAATATCATGCTCGTCGGAGAATCAGCTGGAGCTAACCTTGTCATACAAACACTGTCCCATATTCTCCGCCATCTTCCATCAGTACAACCGCTTATACTTCCAACCGGCCAAACTTTCCGAGGCGCGTTACTCATCTCTCCTTGGGTATCAATGACAGCCGACTCAAAATCATCATGGTCACTTCTACACGCCAGATACAAATACGATATCCTTTCCTCTCGCATTATACGCCTCTTAAGCAAGGAAGTGGTAAAAGATATCCCAGAAGCCGACATTACGTTCCTGGATCCCGTCGAAGCACCCAAAACCTGGTTCGAGGGTCTGGATAATGTAGTGGACCGGGTTCTCATAACTTACGGAGAATTAGAAGGGTTTGCGCCGGGTATTCAACTTCTATGCGAGAAGTATCTAAAGCCGTATCACGAGGACGTGATGACTTTACAACAAAGGGATGGCGTTCACGGCGATCCGATCTTGAGGTTTATTCGGAAACAACAGGACCTGGGAGATGTGGTACCGTTGATCGTGGACTGGGTTGCGGAATTATTTATGAACTAAAATCGACACAAGGTCAATGGCGTTATATCGTCTGTACAGCTACGTCTGTAATTTTAGTTGTATCGAAGCGGTGGACCACACTGTACCTCGTAACACGTGAAATTTCGAAAATCCCAACAGGTCCATTATGATGATTTCATGATCGCTCGGTCGCATCAATTTGTACCCCAGAAAAAAAAACGGAAGATAAAGAAAGCATCCTTCCTGATCTTCAGCTCTCGGTTCCCAGCTCCGTCTCAGAATGAGCATGTATGCCATTGAAAGCCGGAGCGTGGCACCATCCACATCAACTCGAAGGGCAAAGTTAGTCAATGTGGACACGCGGGTCTCCAGGATTGATGACAGGGACGAATATTGGAATAGCACAGTCCCTAGGAGGAGGGTATCCAGCGGAAAGCGCGACTCTCGAATGAAAGTCTCAGTATCCGAGCCCGACTCAATTAGCATAAAATAATCCGGGACACCTTCAATCCTGAGATGTTGACGTATATGCCCCAAGCACGGCATGTCAGTGTACAACGACAGTCGACGGAGTCGGGTATGCCACACTAGTCCTTTGGCTGGAATTTGGTGAGAGGTCCTCACCCGAAGCTCTGGGAGATCCCTGAAGAGCCAATTACACTCTTCCACAGGGTAAAGATCCCTAGCGAATCCCATTAACTGTTTGGACGGAACATAGGCCTGAGATACCACAATTCCTTCGATACGGACGTCGTTCAAGAGCGTTGCGGAGGAATACTTTGACAAGTTCCTCCCAGCCATTTACTCTTCTCCGATTTTTGTATGCCCCCTCGACCAAGAAATGAAGTATAGTGAACATTGGGCCGTTCACTATCAGATCTGACAGAGAATTTCGACCAGGAAGGCAAAGTGTCATCTCAAGCGTATACAGCCGATGGAAATCGGAAACGAAGCAAAGGACAAGAGTTACATCATAGGAAGAGTCGACACTGGGAGATAACGGGGATTGTTTGAACCGCTCGAGATACGTTTGGAGTAACTCCGTTGGGAAAGGATAGTCATGACGTATCGTCGTATCATCAATGTATATAGTTGACCAAAGCATGGACACTAACAGAACAACGTTTCGCCAAAGGTGACAAACATGACTGACGACCCATGGAATACTCTGGTGTGTATCCAGATGGTCAACAGTGCCCGCCGTCCGTCCTCAGAATAAAGATCTCGGCTAGTATCTCAACAGGGAGGGACCATGTAGGAGCCACTACGCATTTCTGATGTTCTAACACATCCTCTTTCTGCTTTCGCACACGACGGAGATTAGAGAACGAACGGATTTGTTGATCGAGAACAGCAATACCTCTTCCCCTATGTCCAGAATTTTGTTTTGTTCACATCGTCGATCTGCAGAGATAGCAGGAGGGGGTGGGGTTCGACTTCGAGAGATTCTCCATCAGTGAGGCTAGGTGCCGACAACGCTGCAAGTTGGACATGCCAACAATATAGGCAGATGCTGTTAACTGGATTGAACGGGCTGAAAGTTATTCAGAAATTAGTCAAAAGGGACTGAGAGGAAAATTTTTCACTACCGTTGAGCTGGAAACGGACAGCATCTGACGAACGTCGAGGGGAGAAAAAAAGGGTAATCGGCCGATCCGTCCCGGAGGCCGCTAGAACCCGCTTCAACGCGCTCCTAATTGGGACATGCGCCGGTACCCCCGAACACAACACATTCAGAGCTCATCATATCTCAATCCGGCTGAGTGCCATTACCTGGCGTTTGACCTCCCTCTAAATCATCAATGTTGTTCTCTCTGGTTTTCTCTTGCACTTGTGCAGCATCATTTGAACGGCGCTCGCCCCAGCGTGCGACGTGCGTATGGAGATGAGTCGTTCGACTCGAATACTATTTGGGATTGAGTCGATAGGCAGAGTCGCAGTTTACAGAAGTTCACTCTCACTTGTCCTTACAACATTTCTAGTAATTTCTCGACCAATTATAGCCCAGCAAGAGGAGCTCGCCAACTCTTTATATTCCACGTTCACTGCCGGCTTCACGTCTAGGGTCCAATAGTTCTATTATTGCGCGCTTGTAGCTGTGGAATGTAGAATTATAAGCGGCGTAGTCAATGATGGTACTCTATTCGACCAATCTTGTATCGGCTCTCTATAAGGAATGGTCTATCTTCGTTCTACTGCGTCTTTTGCTTTACTCTCTGCGATCACTGTCGTGAGGAACCCTGGAGCAGCGAGGTTTATCGGGGCTCAAAACTTCACCGAGCCTCTCGCTGCTCGCCTAGAGAATCACAGCACACTTTTTCTTTCTGTGATAATATAGAGAAGTTGGCTGCGCATCGTACAGCTCTGGTACACGAACTTCGAAAGAATCAGGGTCTTGCTGCTCGTCAGCTCTCTTTCGTCTTCTCTTGCAATTGATAGGATGCCCAATATCACCCAAGGGCCAAAGGTGTTCGGTATAAGTGCACGATCGCATAGGATAACATATCGAGTACCACGCTCCTGTCGAGTGAGACGAACTATGGAACTTGACAAGGAATGTCTTACACTTGGGGGAAGTCCTTCTGTTCAATCATACCTGCCAGAGGACCAGTAGGGTGTTTATACTTCTGTCGACCTCGAGTTGATGTATCGACTTTCGAGACTGTCTCTGACTTGTACATCGAATTCTGGCATTGTAATTCGACTAGGTGTAGTTTCAAATTTTCTCGGGTCCGGCAGTGGCAATCCAAGCGATCTTTCCAACATGATCAGTACTCCACGCTATGATCAATACCCGACGAGTTAGTTCATCTGATTTTCGATTATGATAGGGCAGAACCTTCCTGCGTGGCATCCAGCCAACCAACGGAGAGGGACACACATCCTTCGATACTACACTCCCGGGTATGTTCAGATATGAGTTCCTTTCCTGGATGCCTGACTGAATCATGTGCACCAGTGAACGTGCGAGACGGTCATCCAAAGCCAAGGAACTGTGTTCGGCAACGGCATTTTTACTGCCCCCAGCTTACACTACATTGGTAAGTGATTAGATTTAAGCATGGCAATAAATGATATGCCGACGCTTCATATGACACCGGGCCAAATTTTTTTCGACCAGGATTTCATCTCCATCGTCGGGGCTACTTCTCCATATAATATCAACATCGTTGAGATTATGGCCAACTCCGTTGATCATATGTTCGCTAGTTTCGGGTCCGCAATTCTCGAGTACCTCTACCTTGCCGAGGACCTCTCGGATGGTTTATTGCTGTAAGTGCTCTCTTTACGACCATACAATTTTGCTCGCTAATTGTTCCTACCTTACAGCCGGGGTCATTGGTGTCGATATGGGCCCAACGTACAAAATTACACCGGCTGCTGCTTTGACTGAACATGGAGGTGA
>JAUEPR010000165.1:0-86100 GCA_030435655.1 Armillaria novae-zelandiae
CTCCCATGAGTTTCGCCCTACGTGGAGTAGTCGACATTCAACGAGAAGAAGTATGGTACCTATTCTCCTCGTTTGGACCCGGTTATAATTGTGATGAGTTCGCGGGATGTGGTATTACCCCGCGTTCGCTGCCCCTCGTCATTTATCACTGATTCGAAGCAAGTCTTGTTCCCTTCTACTGTATACGAAGAAGTGAATGGCGTCAATAGGGCGGTTTGCTGTACTTCGTTTACGAATGGAGTATCTGCATCGTGGATGGAAGCTTGGGCGCTGTTCGGCAGTACGGAAGATCTTGATGTGAATATACTATCAATGAATGTGGCGAGGACACGCGACAATCTGTAATAGCGCATAGTTACCAAATGATGAAGAAAACCCTGGGAAAGATATGTCGAGCCATACTCTTGAATGGACGTTATTCGGGAGAAGCACGAGCGATACGTCGCGTGATAGAGAATGCTGGCATGCGAAAGATAGGCACACGCCTCGATGTAAAGTAGATTGGTAGATACCCAAGAAGGAACGCCAAGGCATTGTGCCGACATAAAACGTGCCCACAGATTACGATGTTAAGTAAATTGGAGCTTGTCGGTTGCGAAATATTGGTAGGTAAACTCACCGACACGACTTGTCTACTAATAACTTGACATAAATCTGGACAGTCGATTATAGTGCCTTGACGTAGTAGTAATGAGTTCAGTTGATGTGGTGAGGTCATGACGGGGTGAGCCTCAGGCTTGTGTGAATAGACAATACAATGATGTCGAATTATATGGAGGTCGATGCTGGGAGGACATGGATGTCGAGCCGACTTCGAAGTAAGACCGGTACTGGTGTCCACTCCACTCGGTCCTGGATCTCGACATTCGCAAAGATCTCAAGTGATGTGCGCGCAAGCCTTCCCACCGCCGTCTCCGACCACTGCTCCCAATCAGTTGGATGAATATCACCGCCGAAGAAGAATTTGGTGGCCAGCTTTCACGACATGTATGGCATATCCAGAGCACACCTGAAGTAATGATGGTTTATTTCTCGAGACAAATTTAGGCATATAATTCTGAGGGAAAAGGGGGAAGAGTGTCCCAGACAGAGGGATCAGTCGAGCCTATGATGGTGTTGGCTAGTCAAACATTTGGATGGAATGTAAAAACTTGGCCACTTACTTTCCCTGTTATTATAATATCTTACCAAAACCTAAAAATTCAGGATTACTTATTAAACTAGAATGGTGTTGGTGTTGTTACCGGTAAAAGGTCCCAATGAGGAACGAGCCTTGACACGGCTAACCATGCGCTATGGCTACGAAAGGCTCATACCGTTGAGATCACACTCTTCGTGGGGTACATTGAAGATAGCACAATGATACTTGAGTTGGGGACCACAATTGCACTCAAGCCTCGATGCACAGAGCGGGGCACACCAAGAATTCGATCGCGAAATGACTGGAATGTTCTCAGTATGTCGATAAGCACAAAGATGCCGAAAATGTATCCGACAGGAATGTTTCTGCATGGACTGTGCATAAAGACGGGTTCGTGTGTGAGGGACACACTGATCGGGTCTACGAAAACGAACAGGACGAGACGACAGGCGCTATGCACGAACACAGGATCAAGACATGGCAACGCGAGTGCTAACATGGACAGGAACGACAATGCATAGGCACGCACACATAGGACACGAGAACGGGACAAGACTGTTGAATCAGAGAAGGAGACGCACGATGAGCTCGATCCAAAGGTCGAAGAGGAATAGCTTGGTGCTCCCTGAAAAATACTGGTAGTCCTTCATAGAACTTGTTGACGAAAAGAAAGGGTGATTTGTAGCTTTACCCATCAACGGGTACGATGCAGCATTAACGTCAGACCTGTGAGCGTCATCCAGGGTGTCGACGATCCTTTGCGTAGCCAAAGACACAGATGGTGCATGTCCAAGATGGCGGGAGACTGGCGCACTGAGTAACTGAGGCTGAGCGCCTGAATTAACGGATGAAGAACTCTGAGTCAGAACTTGAATTGGGTCCATTTGAGACCGCATTGATGTTACTGTACCTTCCGTTTTCTGGCTCGTCAGATTGGTAGAATCCCGATGACGCAAGCGTTAAACCAGTAGTAAGGTAGCATTACCCAAACAATCCGGCCGTTCCATTCAAGTTCCCGCCTTCCGAAGGCAAAGGAAGTTGTAACGATTCTAGGCCAGCATCGCCTTCTTGCCATGTCCCTCGCAGCAAACAGTTTGGATGACTGGTGCGCAGTTCTTTGTGACCACGCGAAATATAGACGGCGGCTCGACTAGCCACATCAATACTTGGGGGAATTTAAATATAGCCCTCCTTATCGATGATATCGATCATCAATTATCAAGCAGCATAGTCAGCCATCATGCGAAATGGTTCGAGCGCCTCTGGGTATATATGTCGATTCCTCAGGACAGAGTGACCAGCTAACATGACCACCTCTATTACCCTATACGACATCCCTTCGACTCTTCCCAGCAAAGCGTGGTCGCCTAACATCTATAAAGTCAGGTCTGTTCCTTTCGTCGCGTATTACGTAGGCAAGACGACTCACTTTTGCATCCAGATACGTGCTCAACTATAAAGGACTTCCACACCATACCGAATGGATTGAGTTCCCCCACATCGAAGCACTCTACAAAAGGCTCGGCGCCCAAGCCAGTGCCACCAAGCCTGACGGCGTCACACCCCACTACACACTCCCCCTCCTCCACGATCACTCCACTGGCACCGTTGTCTCAGACTCAGCAGCCATCGCCCGGTACCTTGACAAAACCTATCCCGAAACACCCACTGTCATTCCCGTGGGCACCGATGTGTTCCATTACGCTTTCGAAGAAGCGCTAATCACCCACTTCCGAATTACTGCTCTCTGGCGGTTCACCATTGCCAAGGCCAACTCCAGCTTGAATCCCGTCAGCGAGGAGTATTACAGGAGGACAAGGGAGGCGAGGCTGTCGGAGGGTCAGAAATTGGAGGATACGGTCCCGAAGGGTGAGGAGAGGGAGAGGGAGTGGGCGAAGCTGAACGAGGCTTTCGGGAAGGTTGATAGGTGGTATGGGAAGGGGGATAAGTATGTGATGGGGGATATCGTGTCGTATGCGGATTTCACGGTGAGCGCGTCGGTCATGTGGTTTCGTATATTATTCGGGGAGGATAGCAAGGAGTGGAAGGATGTCTCGAAATGGAATGGAGGTAGATGGGGCGCGTTGGTGAAAGGCCTGGAGAAGTACGAGGCTGTTCTATAATCGGCCCGTCTGTATAACTAATGGTCCAGGCGCGTCGCTGCCTACGAAGATTCTTGTTTTATGGTGGCAACACTGTCATTATTACGCTTCATGAGAGTCCTTGGATCTACAAGATGGAATGAATTAAAAAAGTTGCGTTGCACGGTTGTCACAAGGAACGTGCTCGTACTGTTCATTGTGGAGGGCAATCCAGATTCGTGGTACAAGATGCTGCTGGCGTCATGGCACGCTTCAAGTAGGAATTTTACAGACAGAACTGAGTGCGCCATGACAGAGAAAACAGTGTACTGATTTGGCGCGTCGATGCTCGAGATGGACGCTGTTGTTGCCGGCGGAAGGAGCGGCATCGAGGATCGGTCACTGAATAAACAAAAGCCCACGACGGGACGAACGGGGGAACTTGAAGTAGTTTCATAAACCAGACTCTACGATCCGTATGAAGAAAAGTTGTTCAAGTGATGTAAAGTCCGGAATGAGATCGGGGGCCGGAAGGGGGGCGAGCGCTACTTGAGAAATGTGATGGCCGAATCGGCCGATGGCATGGCGGGTGTGACTGACTCCTCTCCTTATCTCTTCAATGCATTAAAGCACCCGAAAGTCCTTCGTTTCACAACACTTTATCATATATGCTCTCTGTGTTGAGATGAACGGTAATTCTCCAGCCGTTCACCCGGATATAAGCAGGGAACCCTCGCAAACGAGCGAGGGTCATCAAATTTGAGCCGCCTATTTATCTACTACCCTCGTACACTAATAAACGAGTAATAGAATCGACGTTTGCTACCTACGTCAATGAAGCAAAGTCCGAGGACAACAGTATTACTTCTTTGACACCTCACAACTGTAGATCCCGTAAATGCGCGACACTTGTCACTCCAACACTCTGAGGATTATTCTGCATTTACCATATTCCTTAATACCTTCCCCAACCCATTTGTCAGTGCCCCTGAATGGCTCGAATAAATTCTCAAGGACTCGGAGAAGTGTCATGTTTCTTCTCCAGAATTCCAGTTCAAGCATACAACTTTCCTGTTGGATAATGTTCATCCCAACACAAGATCCAATTGTTTGCGAGTAAGCTCATCTTGACCGACAAAACTTCAAGAACTTTTGAGTACTTTCTTTTGTGGTAGTACATTACTCATACTTACTAGAACATTCTGTAGCTTAGGTATTTACTGGACATACATCCGTGTAATTAGTTAGAACAATGTACGCAGACGAGAATCGAGTTCTCTGACTTCTCACTCACTCTCAACATATAACTCTAATAATAACACAGATGACAGGACCGCCACCAGAAGCAAACCGATTATGCAGGTAGTCGGAGGACAACCAAGACCAATGTTCAACAACTTGAAGAAGGAATGAAGGTAGGTTGTCGCATTTTGTAGTTTGCCACCGTACGGTCGATCAGATTAAATTACTCCACGAACTCGATCGAAATATGACATTCAAGCTTTCTCCTGAGAATTCCACATCTCCGAGTCTGACTCTTCTCCACTAGGGTCATACTTCAAAGAACCATACCAGGGGATGTTCTCCGTGGCAAAAGAATGCTGCTCTTTCTACTTGTACGGCCAGCTCGCCTGGTACTCTAGTCAAGCCAGGAAACATACACAAGCCATAAATTCCTGTCCTACTTCATAGTAAATACTGTCACTTTTCGCATATGATATATAAAAGTCTAACAAAAGTCTTGTTAGACCCAGGTCTCACGTGATCCAAACAAGCGTAAACTTTAAGTCATATACCGGTGAACACCGATGACTAAAGAGAAGCTGTGGCGATGGACTCGTTGAGGCTCGGCACTAGGTGCTAGTCGTTGAGAGAGTAAGATTGGTATAGATAAACTATAGCTCGAAGCTGAGGTATTACAGCGAGAGTCGTGCTACTTATATACTGAAGTCCTTGTGCTAATAATAAGTCCATCGGTAAGCGACAACGAGTGAACAACGAGTAAATGACAATAAGGTGGACGGTAACCTTGCGGTGGAGGTGAGCCGTAGTAGGGGAACGGTAGTCGACTGTTATAGTCGTGGGATCGGTGCGGTGATATGGTGATTAGATTAACGAAGATAAGCGCTGGGGCGCTTAGATGAGGAAAATCTGGAAAAAAGTGAATAAATCGTAACATTGCCCCCTCGTTAAGGCAGTCGTCCCGACTGCCATTAAGGTTTGTCTCCGGGGGTGTTGTGTTGATGTAGAATTTCCCAATATTCCGCGTACTTGTCGTCTGAGGTTATGATTTTGGCTATTTCTACGCGTCCGGCATGCTGGATGCGTTGTTCATAGTCCTCTATCGCTTCTTGTGCGTGTTCCATTTCTGTTTCTCGTACCCACGAGTTGTGTTCCCTTGTCCAGCCCTTCCACTTGATTAGATAGTCCGTTGTGGTTTTGGACTTTTGTCCTTTCTTTCCTCGTACTCGGCGCGTTCTTGAGTCCAATACTTCTTCAATCTCGTATTCCTCTTCGTCTTCAATCAGATCCGGAGGAGGTGGTGGCGGTCTTTCCTGGTTAGGGAATGCTGGTGGCATGAATGGTGAGAGTAATTTTTCATTGAAGGTGGGATGAATCTTCCAGTGTGGTGGGAGTTTCAATTTGTATGCTGCCATTCCGACTTTGTTGAGGATTAGGAACGGGCCGACCCGTTTGTCGTCTAGTTTCTTCTTCGGTCGCGGTAGGTTGAGGTTACGCGTATCCAGCCAGACCCGTTCTCCGATGTTATATCCGCGTGCCGGTTTGGTCTTTTTGTCGTATTGTTTTTTCATTGCGGCAGCGGCTTCGATGAGGGCTTTTTGCGTTTCTTGATGAATCTTCATCATGGTAGCGGAGAAGTCCTGGGCGGTGGGGTTGTTGAACGGGGTTTCTCGGATTGACTCCGGTAGGAGTCGGGGGTGGATTCCGTGGTTGACAAAGAATGGCGATTTGCCGGTTGCTGAGTGGACTCTGTTGTTGTGGGAGAATGCGACTAGGGGTAGCCATTCTGCCCAGTCCTCTTGTCGGTAGTCTACGAAGATTCGGAGATATTTGATGACTTCTTGGTTGGCCCGTTCCGTTTGACCGTCAGTTTGTGGGTGGAACGCTGTGGAGGCGTTCTGGGTAATGTCTAGCATTTTGTATAGGTCTTTCATAAATCTTGAGACGAAATTGGGGCCTCTGTCGGAGATGACATGAGTGGGCATCCCATGTCGTGCATAAACTTGGTCTCTGAGTATTCTTGCCCATCCTTCTGACGAGAGTTCGATGTTGCAGGCGATTGGTATAATCTCCTTTGAAAACCGGTCAACGATTACAAGGAGGGCGTCATGTCCGTTAGATTCTGGTAAACCGGTGACCATGTCTACTGAGATGTGGGACCATGGTTCCATGGGGATTGCGTTTGGATTGAGCGGGGCGGCTTTAGGTTGTGTGTCGGTTTTTGTTCGTTGACATGTTTCACACCCCTTAACGTAGGCTTCAACGTCCTTGCGTAGTTTGGGCCACCAATAGGTTCTTTGGACGAGTTCTATTGTTTTCGCTACTCCGGGATGTCCGGCTGTGATGTGGTCGTGACTCATCGCGATTATTGTGCCTCTGAGTTCTGCGTCCTTTGGGATGTAAATCCGTCCGTCGTACATTAGGATGTTGGCGTTGTCCCCTTTGGGGCCGTCTTCATATATTCCTCTTTCATGGATGAAGGAGTCGCGGACGTTTGCGTCTACGTTCTCGTTTTCTCTGAGCAGGTCGAGGATTCGGGGGCGAAGTTCCTCATGTGTGGGCATGATCATTGTCCGGAAGTGTTCCGCATTCAGGACGACGACTTCGTCGTTGTCATTCTGACCTTGGTCATGGTCTTCCCTGCGAGATAGAAGATCTGCCTTCTTATTGAGGACGCCGGGCTTGTGGTGGAGGGTGAAGTGGTATTCGGCCAGTTCAGTAACCCATCTGGCTTGGCGTCGATTGAGCTTTTGGGGTTTTCTGAAATATTGGAGGTTTTGATGATCCGTCCAGATTTCCACATCTTCTGCGGCTCCCATTAGGTAGTGTCTCCATTCAGCGAGAGCGAGCATGATGGCGAGGAGTTCTTTGTCGTAGATCTCGTAATTTCTCTCCGTTTCGGTGAGTGCCTTTGACATAAATGCTACTGGTTTCCATTTTCCGTTGTGTTCTTGGCTGAGTACGGCGCCGATGGCTCCTTCGCTGGCGTCCGCTTCTACCCTAAACTTTCCGCTTTGCGCGGGGATGGTGAGGAGGACGTCCTCCGACATCTGTTTCTTGATTTGTTGGAAGGCTTGGTTTTGTGCGGTTCCCCAGGTCCAGGGGGCGTTTCCGCAGAGTTGGGTCAAGGGTCGTACAATCTTGGAATAGTCCCTTATGAACTTTCGATAGAAGTTGGTGAATCCAAGGAATGATTGTAATGCCTTCTTTTTTGTCAGGGTTGGCCATTCCGCGATTCCTTTTACTTTTACCGGGTCCATCCGGACCGTTCCTTCGCTGATGATTACCCCGAGGTATTCGGTTTCTAGTACCTCGAACTCGCATTTCTCCGCCTTGAGATACAGTTTGTGTTCTCTGAGGCGTTGGAGAACCATTTTGACGATGCGTCGGTGTTCCGATAGGTCCTTGGTGAATATTAGGATGTCGTCGAGGTATATCGTGACTTTCCCAGTTTCGATCAAGTCCTTGAAGATGTCGTTCATCATCCACTGGAATGTAGCGGGAGAGTTGGTGAGCCCGAAGAACATTACCGTGGGCTCGAAGAGTCCGCGGTTTGTGCGGAACGCTGCTTTTTCTTCGTCCCCCTTCTTGATTCGAACATTATTGTAGCCCCATCGTACGTCTAGTTTTGTGAAGTATTTAGCGCCCTGGAGGCGGTCAATGAGCTCGGTGATGAGTGGAAGTGGGTAGCGGTTCTTGATCGTCATCTCGTTGAGCTTTCGGTAGTCCTGGACGGGGCGTAGTGTTCCATCCTTTTTCTTGACGAAGAAGAAGGGGGAAGCGAACGGTGATTTCAAGGGACGAATTCGTCCTGATTCGAGGTTTTCATCTAGGAACTTGTCGAGTTGTTCTTGTTCGTTGCGGTTGAGGGGATATACCTTTCAATCCAGGGTGGAGGCGGCATTGGGGATGAGTTCTATCGCGTGATCCCAGGTTTTTCGTTCTGGGAGTTCATCGAAGTTCTCTTTGGAGAACAGGTCTCGGAAGGAGCGATAGTGTTCGGGGACGAGTTCTTCGAAGGTTTTCTTGGGTTTCCCTTCGTTCGCCTTCGCTGCTAGGTCATTTGCGTGGTGGACTGCCCGGATTAAGACCTCCTCCTGCATGTTGACCGCGAGGATACTTTCCCCTTCCTCCAGTTCTTCGTCCCATGCATCGTCGGGGTCGGAGTCGGGGAGTGGCAGGTGATTTTTTTGGCATTGGCATCTCCCAAATATGAGGGTTCCGGTTTTCCAGTTGACTACAGGGTTGTGTCGTTTCAACCAGTCATGCCCAAGGTAGACCTCCTTGGTGCCGAGGTCGGTTACGGTGAGGTCGATTCGCTCCATATGTCCTCCGATGCTCATGCGGAGTTCGACGAACTCCGTGATGTCCCCGGCTTTGTTTCGAGTTCCATCTGCATTGTAGACGGGGATCGGGACTGCGGCCTTTCGGGTGTCTAGGCCGTTTTGTCGGACGAGCTTCTGGTCTATGGAACTGCCCATACATCCGCTGTCAATTAGCGCTTTGACGGACAGTGTGGGGGCGCCCGAACATGGCTCCAGTTTTGCAGTAATTGTTAGGTCTTTACTGCGCCTTGTCATAGTGGCGCGGATGTATCGGATTGGTTTTTGGAGTTCATATAGACGTTCCCTTGCTCGTTCCCCTCCATCCTGGAGTTCTTTGAGTAGTTCCCCGGTGCATTCCGACTTCCTCCCCTTGTGAATCCAGAGTGCGAGGATGGCGTTCGCCTGATCAGGCGTACGCGCTTCTTGGATCGCTCTCAGGGTCCAGTCGGCGGAGAAAGGTTGGTACCACCGGTTGTCGGGCGTGTCGCGAAGTCGCCTTCCCCCTTCCGTTGGAACGGATGGAGGGGCGTTCCTCTTGGCTTCTTTGGAAAGCCATTGTTGGTACGAAGTGTCGTCTTCTTCGTCGGGTACTTCGATTATCGTGGTGCGCGGCGGTCGGGGCGTCTCTCGCCCTGTTCGGCTCTTCGAATCCTTGTGAGCGCTTGAGTGTATAGGGTCGTCACCCTCGTTCTTCTGCCGCTCTTCACTGACTATACAAGCGGGGAATGTCGCGCTCCCGTTTACATCGCAAGTCGAGGGCGCAGCACTCGCAGGTGCCGTCTGAGGTGCGGGTCGTGATCGTCGCGTGCTTGTCGCATGGTCCGTACCCTCAACTGGTCCCAAGGGCGATGCAGGGCGAGGGCTAGTCCCCCTCACGGTGGCGGTAGTGGCGGTGCCTCGGGCGTCAGCTCGTCGGTCCTGGGCGCTTACTCGTGTTCTTGAACTCGCGCGCTTGTGGCTTGAGCCAGGCGCCTTTCGGACTGGTCCGGTGGCCACCCTAGCAAGCGGACTTGAGGGACTCTCTGTCCCTTGTTCGGCCCCCTTCGTCCTGGTGGGCATTTGAGAGGGCATCTCCTCGTCGTCGGTGAGGAGAGCATATCGGTTCGATTCTTTTCTTACTGGTTTGGTCGTGGTGGAAGGTGCTAACGGGGCTGGTATATTTGAATGCGCGTAAATATTTGTAACTACAGAAGTATTATAAGTCCGACCACCAGGGAGCGAGTGCGTACCAGAAGAATGTCCTTTGGCCAGCCGAGTGGAATCGATCACTCGCTGGCCCCCTCTTTTACCTCCTCGAGCCCCGAGGTCGTCTTCTCCTCGGATCCCTTCTCCAGCTCTTGTAACATCGTGCGTAGCTCGGCTTTAGTGAATCTCCCCCGTGCGTCCTGTCTTTGCGGTTTCTTCGGCTTTGGGCATTCCTTGGACATATGCCCCTTTTCTCCGCAGTTGAAACATCTTCCCTCCTTCCTGAGGCGGTCAATCTCCATTGCTTGCCCGCGGCCTCTGTAGGTGATTCCGGTGCTCGTCTTCTTGTCTCCCCCTTGGCCTTGGCTGCTCGGGGTTGTCGACGGCGAACTTGTCGCGCTGGTAGATTTTGTTTGTCCACCGGCGGGGTGGTTCTGGGAGCGTTTGTCCTTCCCTGGGTTGTGGCCATATTGAAGCCCGATTGTCTGGTCGAAGATTCGCTTCCTGGTGCAATTCTCGTACATTTTCGTTACTTGGGCCTTCCATTGTTGATAGTCCCCGGGGGTATTTTCGCCGTCTGCGATTGCGCGGGCGTAGGATTCTGGGATTCCGATTTGGATGGTGCTGCAGAGAATCCCTCGGATGCTTTCATCCGCAAGTCGTCCGGCGAGCTTTGCTTGGTGCTCCAGCTCCTGGAAATAGTCTTCTGCCGTTCCGCCCCCCATCCGGAGTTCGAACATGTTCCTTTCGTGGACCTGCTCGATGGCGTGGTCCTTGAATCGAGCGGTTAGCATTTCGACGAATTCCGCCCAAGAGGGGTATCGGAAATGTCGTCTTATTGGGTCCCAGAGTTCTGGCCTCTTGTGGGTCCACCAATCTTTGGCGACTCCTTCGAAGTAGGATGCTGCGAAGGTGATCCTTTGGGATTCTTCTTGGAAGAAAGGGAGGAAGGTCTCGAAATAGGCTAGATTATCTCCGACGAAGTGGAGAATGTCGTCATGTGCTCCGCTGAACGGGCGCGGAGTGGCAATCAGCGTGGGTTTTACCCCGAAGTAGGGGGCATTGGGTAGTGCATTCCCTACCGGGGGGTTACGTGGCGCATATGGCCAATCGGGGTGCCTTGGGATTGAGTAGCGGTCGTCCCTGTCATGTACGGGGCGTAGCTCGTTGGGGATGGGAGCCGCGGCTGGTGCAGCTGGTGGTGGTACGGGGGCACCCTGGGGCGCTCCGGGTCTTCCCCTTGCGTCGTCGTCTGGCTCGTCCGGTAGGAATCCATGTATGTTGGCGTATTCGTTGTTTCTGAGGATTGCGTCTACGACGGCTTGCCGGGCGCGCCGTAGTTCTTCTCTTCGCCTCGTCATCTCCGCGCGTTGCTCTCCCATTCGTGCCCGTCGTTCTTCTTCGTTGATGGGTTGGCCTGGGCCCGGTGGGTTCCGTGGTGGTGGCTGTGGTGGCGTGGGTCCCTCCATTTCGTCGTCCCTTGCTGCGCCGAATAGTCGGCTCGTGGTGGGGTAGGGGTAGTACCCTTGTTGTCTGGTTCTGGCCGGCGGCGAGTCCGGCATCTGAGTCGGCCATTGCGGCTCTGGATAATAAGCGGTGAAGGGATTGATTTGCGGGTTGGGTATATACGTATTATTAGTTGGCGTCTCGATAGGCCCGACGCGTTCGGCGGGCCTGTTCATTTGCCCAAACGTACCGAAGGTACCCATCTGCCCTCCTCTCTGCCCGGTGTTCCAGCTCATAAAGTCTGTGGGAGAGTTCGTCATCCCTGTCATTGCTCCTCTCCCTAGTGCTCCTCCTGCTGATGAGCGGGCCCAATTCTGGTGGGTGGAGGGTTCGGCCTGCGTTGGCCCGAAGGAAAAGTCCGAGGTCCTCTCCGGTTGTTCCTGGAGGTAGGTGCGCATGGGCGATGGAGAAGGCCATCGGTCCATGATCGAGGGGAATGCGGGCTCGTTGTTCCACGTCCTCCCGTCGGAGGGTCCAGGCCTCGATTCTGACGGGGCCGAGTAGGTCTCTGTCCACTGGGCCGAGTTCCGGCCATAATCGATCCGGGCTCCATCGGTTGAAGAGCTCGTGGTCGATGAGCTCGAGCCACTCAGGTTCGTGGGCGTCCTGGATGGGGACCAATCGAGCGGGCTCAGGCGCTCGGATTCTAATTGCCTCGGGGTTTCGGAAAGGGGCAAGTAAGTCGGGCTCTGAGGAATCGGGGTCGGTGTCCTCAGCGGGGCCGTTACGGGTCCTCTCGATCTCTCTTGCGGGAATTCGTACCCTTCTACCAGCGGCGGGTCGTTCCACCCTTGTTGGGCGGGCTGGGGTGTAGTCTGGGGGTGGGGTCGGGCTACGGAACCTAGTCCGAAGCTCCCTCCCGTATTCTTCGGCCGCGGAGGACCGCCTTGGCTCTGGCTCATCCATGGGGGCATGGATTGGGGCTGGAGTGGGTGCGCGAGTGGGTGCGCGTACTGTCCCCTCGCGAATGGGGAACTCGTCTGAGGAAGCGTCACCGTGGGTCTGGGGGGTGCTGCGCCTCCTTGCATGCTGGGTCTGCGAGCTACTGGGCTCGGTCTCGGGGTAGGCCCCCGGCGGGGTCCTTGTGGCGGTGGGGGGGGCTGTTGTCTGGTAGTGGAGTGGGGGAACCCTCCTGGCGGGTCTTGGCTCGCCTCCGACGAGGATCCCGTTTCTGTGGAGGTATTCATGGATTCGGTCGTACTGGTCGTAGACCGTAAGGGCGGTGAGGAGTACGAGGAGGAACGCAGCCGGAAGGGCTACGCCTAGTTCGATGGTTTGCTTTTCGTTTAAGTCTGGGGTCATTGGTTGGTTCGTCGTGGCTAGCACTGAGGAACCGTAGGGAAGCTTCGAGCTAACTGTTAGACCCAGGTCTCACGTGATCCAAACAAGCGTAAACTTTAAGTCATATACCGGTGAACACCGATGACTAAAGAGAAGCTGTGGCGATGGACTCGTTGAGGCTCGGCACTAGGTGCTAGTCGTTGAGAGAGTAAGATTGGTATAGATAAACTATAGCTCGAAGCTGAGGTATTACAGCGAGAGTCGTGCTACTTATATACTGAAGTCCTTGTGCTAATAATAAGTCCATCGGTAAGCGACAACGAGTGAACAACGAGTAAATGACAATAAGGTGGACGGTAACCTTGCGGTGGAGGTGAGCCGTAGTAGGGGAACGGTAGTCGACTGTTATAGTCGTGGGATCGGTGCGGCGATATGGTGATTAGATTAACGAAGATAAGCGCTGGGGCGCTTAGATGAGGAAAATCTGGAAAAAAGTGAATAAATCGTAACAAGTCTACCAACTTGTCTATGGTCTATGAGGACTCTACACCTTCGCTACTCCTGTATCGCTCTCTACGCGCCGCGCGGCTGCCCTCGGTACAAGCGCCCAGACCCCTGCCAGGGTGAACATCATCGCCACGACTCTAAAACAGATTTCAATTTCAAGTTGATACACGAGACTTCCGAGCTTACAACGGCTGCAATGACCAAATTCCACAGCGAGATGCCAATAGACCCGTTACAAAAGGCAAGACCGCCGATCCTGACGCACCAATCCCAGTGATCCATCCGACACTTTCAGTCAGTAACCGTGCAGGTAGGATATGCGCCGCGTGGCCAACAAGTATCGGGAACATGGGGCCTAGCAGTAAACCAACAAAAGAGATCTAGAGACAGGGTTGGGTGAGCAGTATCATAAAACGAATACAAACTTGCTTACTGCGACTCCGTTCTCGATGATGGAGGGAACAAACCAGACGGTTAGTTCCAGTCTGTTTTATTATTATTATAAAGTATCAATGGGTCGCAACACTTTTTGACTAACACTATGGCGAGTAGAGTGTATATAAAGACGACACGGTGTTCTCCAACCTGGTCAAGAAATTTGAGTCTGCTTCGGCGACTGGGGCTACCAGGTACGAACTTTCTTGCTGAACCATATAAGCGACAGTCGGCCCAGAGTGAGACCTGAAGGATGAACCCAATTGATAAAATATCAACCAAAATAGTACAGATGATGCTCACCGCCGAAGAACCCAGATGAGATATATCCTGCGCTCTTCCCACCCTCTCTTTCGTTGATTATAAATGTAACAATCCAACCTGATAAAGCCATGTGAGTACCGGACGAAGATATTGTGCATGAATGTACCAACCACCAAGAGTAATTTCAGTTCCAATATAGATGAGTGAAAAAATGGCAAGGAAATGCACGGCTTTGATGTTGAGGATCGAGCTGTACAAGTTTGCATCCCGCGGTCTTGCAGCATCGGATTCTCCGGGCGCCTGACCTGCTTCCGCGAGGAGAACTGGGGATACGATTAATATCTGATTCAAACCACGATTCACGGTAAGTCACCTTCCTGCGTCTTGAAACGGAATACTAATGCGAGGGTAAACGAATTCGAGATCGCAATGCCGGTGGAGATGATGAAGTGATGCGACCAATGTCGTTCAGACGAGAAGTGGGTGGCAACTAATGGAGAAATGAATGCGCCAACCCCTAGGAAGTTCTGAGTATAGGTCCAACACCCATGACTATATATATTGTTCACCGTATGCAGCATGAAGCAGATTAAGTTTCGTCATTTTATGCTCTTTTAGACTGCCAACGAGGCCGTTGCCTTGAGCCATCTAATAAAACGAGGGTAAGTGCATGGAAAAACGACATGCTCTCCTTGATATATACCTGTAAGGACATGCCAAAACTAGTGAGCGCATATGCCATAACCATAACCGGGAAAGGTGGCTGCGGGCTCTCCATCGCATATGCTATGGCTGGAAACAGTGAACCGATGAACATAATCTGATCGAGGTCTGCTTTAAGGCTTGACGAGCAGAAGGAGCGCAGCCCATACCTTCCCCAAGCCATATCTTTCATTAAGATATACGTTAGCTCCAGAACCAAGGACAAATCCCTATTGAAAATCATGAGGCCCTACAGTTGTCGCAGTAGGGCATAGTACCCACACTACAGCTGAAAACGAAGAGCAAAGAAACGGTGGTGAAATTTATCTAGAGTCGGTTAACGCATCGTTAGGTGACGTTTGAGGTGCAGGCCTACGTGATATGTTTCTTGAATGACAGGGATCAACGGACCTGTCGTGGCATCGTTCCACCCCCCTTGAAAGGCTCAGTCTTTGAATGAAGATCAGAATCCGTTGGCAACAACATACCCAAGAAAAAGGACCAGCAGACGGCGGCAAACTGAAGATTTGCCTGCCTTCTGTAGCTCTTTGACTGTGGCCCTTCAGATTCGACAGCCTGCGCTCGATGGTGGATAGATGGGATCACTACTTCTGCACTCATCTCAGTCACGGTATGAGACTTCAGATGGACATCTTCGAGAACCGTCAAGGACTGTTCTGGAATGAGATCCTTGAGGGTGATGGTATCCGCAGTGGAATCGTTACGGACAACGGAAGGTCTCCTGGCATGTTCAGTAAAACATTCTGGAAGCGGATGCAGTTCGTAGGTTCCCCCATTCTCTGTGCTATAATGGATCGACTCGCTGAGATCAACAGCATCCTCATCCACTGGAACCAACGAGAAAGGGCTCGATGCTCTGCGCCTAATTGATGAGGAAACGAGAACTCACAATGGTTGAGTCGCTCGACAACGGGCTTAACAGCGACAGAGAAAGACGACATAAGGCAGGGAGGGGGGAATGGTTCAAAAACTGAGATGGGAGATATTTCTGTAAATTGATAGAGCCACTATCGGACACCGGGCAGACCATAAGAAATCAGCTGGTCCGTGCTCCTGTATGTGATTTATTTACGGTTTTCGTATCTTCTGCTGGTCCGGTTAACAAAAAGTGATGCTTCGATGCAAACTATCGAGGTCGGGCAAGCGACGATAATGGAAAAGCTCGATGATTTGATTGATCAGCGCAAGCAATTGAGTTATTCGAAATGAAAAACACGAGCGTGGCCCGGGCTCGCCGAGGACGTGAGTGAGACTTGGATAATCTACTATTCTTCGTCGTCGTATACAATGCAAGGATTGAATGTCATACAGATGGATCCGTATTGTGGGGTGAGATTAAGAGGCAAACTTGAAGCAACAAAGAAACAAGTCATGCCACAGTCCAATCATCGGAAACCGTCAAGGTTAGATAAGATTTACTGGTCATTGTTTGCATGACGAGCGACACTGATGCACCGTGACAATAAGAACGACATGATTTCTCTAACCTGTGGATCCATGAAAACGTGTCGTTAGAGAACCGATTTCCGGTGAGTAAATATTTTACCATGAATTAGCTGGACGTCCAGGATTGAAGACGGTGACCTAAAATCTCGGAGATGAAAGGATGTTGGATAAGCTTTAACGTCAACAAGGATGAGCATGACATCATCCAAAAGCCTAGGTAATAGTTACAAGGTGAGAGATAGTATCCACGTGGCTGTGCTTTCCCTTCTTTCTCCTCCTATTATGTCACCGTCGGATTAGTGTCGGCTTTACGATTGCGTCAAGCAAGAGGTTGCCTATCCTCATCGTCTACATCCAACCTCAGATGATATTCCTTCTTGTTTCCGGTTGACGGAGCTTGCAATGGGCTTATACCAAAGAAAGGTCAAATCTTAGTACCGGTATGGGGAATCCTCACAGGGTGCGCACATCTATGATGACTTTAGCTTCTGCCCCAGCGTTACGCTGTATGGATCGATCTACAGGTGGTACAGTGGTCGAAGAGAAGGCTGGATAAGAACAACGAGGATGTATAGGACATGCAAATATTCGTTTATCTCGATTTCGTAAATCCATGCTAGCACTATCCAGGGAGCCTCAAAAGGCATTGCGAATGAGATCCGACAGGTCCTAGAAAACACGGAAGAAACACTCTTGCTTGCCTAGACTTTTTTATTTGTTCACTTGACTTTCTCGACATTCAAAGTGCACAAAGCCTTGACTTCTGCTTCTATGATTCTGCATTTCTGGCAACTTTTCTGGTCTTCTTCCACTACCGTTCGGATCCACCATATATCTGATTCTCGGATGTAGAAGATTACGGTAGTGCTTTGTGGTCAATTTGTAGTTGAAATACGCTCCAACCGAGTGCCATGGCTTAGGATCGTGGCCTAGAAGCATATTCCTAGTAATTCAAGATCGATCAATGCCTGAAATCAGGATCTTTGGAGTTCAGCCGTGTAATACTACTGCCAATTTTTGTCCCGTACATCTAATTCTAGATGACATCTCCCCCCTAAGCCAGTTGTTGTAACTCGAAACGGCCTGTCATAGTACGGCACTATATCTACACGTGTCGACGAGCCAAGCTGAAGCATATCAGAAATTCATTTCCAGGTGAATCGGCGCGACGAATCTTCGCCATGCCCAGCATGCGCACAGGCACGACGACTTCGAGTTTTGCCTTAGCATAAAACGGATGGAGATCGACTAACGATAAGCTGCACGGACCAATGGAATGCAGGGTGAAGAGAAGGTTGACGAGCAGTGAGGATGTAGTATGGGCCATACGAGCATCGCTTTGTTTCTCCATCTCTGTATCATGAACTCATACTCGCACTATCGAGGGAGCCGAGGAAGTCCTTCCCCGGCATTTTACGAATGAGGAGATACAACAGGTCCTAGAAAACACAGAAGAAACACTCAGGTGCCTGGCTGGATTTCTGCCTTTGTTTGCTCAAGTTCCGTTAACCAGAAACGCGCGCGAAAGCTTGACCCAGCTTCCGTCTTTGTGATTTCCTCGTTGCCGCTAAAGAGCAAGCTCTTCAAGCGCTTCATGATAAACTTGACTCCCGGACTTAGTCACCTAGTCGTGGATGATCGTTTTGTTGAAGTGCGTATCAACATCTCAAGTTCTATACTTACCCTTTGAGAAAGGTATAGGATAGAGGCCATCTGTTACGGCCAATATGGGTAAGCGTAAAAGTACAATTAGATTTGATGGTAAACTATGTCTTAAGAATGATAGAGAGGTGCTCATGCTTGGTACCAAGTAGGTTCGTCCTGATAATCTCCGACAACATACGGTGTCTGGCCAGGTAACTTGGGCAACCAATAAATAAGCTCACTAAGAGAGGCATGTCGACCTGATCTCAAAGAATCCACCACTGCCTTTGTGAAGACTCCACGCACCGCTCCCATATCATACTCCACCTCCTGCGCAAGCTCATCGTTCTGACACGCACCCAAAGTGACATGAGAGCTTGTCTCGGCCTCCCAGTCATACGCAGTCACCGGGCCTGCGGGGACAAATGGACTGAGAGGGTAGGCTACCAAACGTTTGTGGGCACCTTGAAGCATCAGTTCAATCACATGTTCTAGAAGTGGGGGCATGTTGCGAATTGTTCCGACATCCTAAGGACATCCCGCAGGCAGTGCATGTCCACAATCCAAAATGAGCGTATTCATCATTGTCGCACCCTTTTCCCGCGAGATTTGGCTGAAAACCCCGTTGATTTCCCGAAGGCTGATATCATATGTCAAGTCGACCCCGCGGTCTATGGGACATATCGCGTCGATAGGCTTGACATCCTCGTGAAAACACTCCTTGGCATCATACCGCGTCCCAGCCCCCGCAAAATATACCAGGATGTTGTCCCCGTTTGCGATAGCGGGATTATCGACGAGACCATAGAGTGCACTGATTATATTGTCGTGAGTAGGACTACTAGTAAGCGGTGTTTCCTGGTGTCCTAAAAGGCACTTGATGTGGTCGTTGGGAACACCAAGGTCCTCATTGAGGTATTCTTGTATCGATCTTGCGTCCGCCACACAGCCGTGTAGGGGCTTATGTGGGTATTCGTCGATGCCAATGAGGACAGCCCAGAATCGAGAACCATCTTTTAGTCTCTGGACAACCAGGTGAGTAAAATCTAACCGAAGGTATATTGCGGCTTGATACCTTCTGCTTCGGCTCATTGGAGTCTGGGGTTAAGTAGTAACTCTCGATCGAGCTGTTAACTTCCGGGCACTTCATAAGATTGTTTCTTGTTGCCTTGAGTATGGTAAGTATCAACGCAAGAAGTTTCAGCCCAATCTCAACCTGGTCTCAATGGTGCCAAGCGTGCCAAGCGGCTTTCACGTGGTTGACGGTCACAATTTTCCCACCTTGCAGACACCTCTGGCTTTCTGCTCCAACATCCACTTCACTGTGTGATCCAGGCATCTCTGATCGTTGCGCGCTTGCTGATAACCTCGCTAGGTACGCCAAGCACTTGTTAGCACCCTTACGGATCCCTCTTGGTGGTTAGAACTTCTCGGCTTTCGGATATCCTCACTCATAAGTTGGGTTTTACTCTAGTATTTATTACCTCGTGTATTACTCAATTAGTCTAATTCTCAACAGAATCCAACTTGTCAACCATCACCGACGGCCAGTGAAAATCGACGGTAGACACCTAGGCCGAGTTGGTAAATCGGTGCAGCGGAGAGGATAATCCTGTGGCATGAATGCACTCCCGGGAGGATATATCAAACTGACCAAGGCCTACTAAGAACGATGATCAAAGGAACGCTTACAATGTCGACATTCATTCCACGACTTCAAGACAAATTCTGCACCGAACTTACAGGATAAGGACCGATTGACGTACTGTTCGCCATCAAGTAACAATGGACCTTTCAATTGTCGAAAATAGTGGGCACAATGTTATCCTACCAAGGCAAAGGTCCTTGTCAATGCCACTCAGGGAGCATTTGTCCACGTTGAGTGTCCTGTTTCGGCTACTTTCCCCTTTGATGCTCACCTGTCCTGCCCGTACGGCATTCCGACATCAATTCACAGAGCTTCTCAGTGCCATCATTGAACACCTCCATTGTATATCGTTCTTTCTACAAGTTTTGTTTTCTCAATGGGATTCCTGGTGACGGTACAGAGCAAGGTGCCCCCGTGGCATTCTGCGGGTATATAACCAAGTCCTGCTGGACTATTTCTCTCTACCCACCATCCACGAGCACCCACTCTCATCATGCCTCTACCTTCAGCAGCCAGCATCATCGAGGTTATTTACGCCCACAATCACATCTCTAGACTGTGGTCCTGGGATGCCGTCAACGGATCCAACAGTTCCGATACCCCTCCTCAATTCACGATTCGTTGCGGTGAGGCTCTCCGACAACGCGTCTTTCGCGCCTCTATGGGTCCATACGGAGGCCAACCTACCACCCCGGTTATTATCAAAGTGGCACGCACCGAGAAGGAATTCTCCTTCCTCCAGTGGGAAGAGAAGGTGTACAATGAGTGCTTGAGAGGTTTGCAAGGCACTGTCGTCCCCAAGTGCCATGGTCTATTCGGAACTAACAACCGTGGTCGGAAGACCGGTTGTCTTGTGTTGGAGTACTGCGCCAGTGCAAACAATAACAGGCATGCCGACTATCAGTATGTTTCTTGTCTGTTACTGCCGGTGTCATTCATATTGAAACCTTCATCCAGTCGAAAAGTAAAGCTTGCGATCATCAAAATTCACCAAGCTGGGATCATCCACGGCGATGTCAGACGCTCATCTCACATCCTGAGCACACCCGATGGAGTCCGCATCGTCGACTTTTCCAACGCAAAAATTCACGAGTGCCCGAATACCAAGCCGCGTCTGATGGATCCAAGATATGCCCCCGAAAGTGAAACGCAGTGTAACGAGTTGATGATTTTGGAGAACGGATACGGGGTAGCGAATGGCCAACATTCAGATGGTATGCTCCAAAGGAACATGCCAGCACTGTTACCTGCCGGCGTGCATATGCATCCATATCAGAGCCAATATGCTGACCTAAAACAGTCCCATCAGCCTGTCCGTTTCTAGTTCGCAGGCATATCTACTCATAATTGTATCACATTACTTAGTATTTCTATCACCATAGAGAAGTTGTATTAATAAACAACAACTGTTGCATATAATTCTTTAGCCAACCTGCACATGCTTTGAAACCATCTTTATCGCTCTGTTGATATCGGCATCAAGATCATGGTGCCAAATTGGGTCCCATTGGTTGGCCAGTTTCTCTGCCTTCTCCGCCTCCATACCGGGTTCATATGATTCGTAGACCCGTAACGCTTGATTGGTTCGCTCGAGCACCCAATTCGCATGCGGTGACCTAACCTCTGAATACGCTTGAAGTGCGTGCTTGAAGGGACTTGTTATTATAGCATGATATGATGAGATTCGAATACCTTACCTCGATATTTGATTTATTGACTATATCGTTCTTGAGTAATTCGCAAAGCAAGAATACATCCTCAAACCCCTGGCCAACACCTGCCCCAAGATGAGGACCCATAGCGTGTGCCTACGCTTATAGTCAGAGAAGAAACGAAGTAAAGATAAACTCGAGTTGGAGCACCCACCGCATCGCCGACTAACACCACCCTACCGCGAGAGTAGCTTCCAAGGGGAGGATTCAACGCATGTATAAACCATTTACTAGATGCTCCCATATGGTCTACGATTATGCGAGCATCGCGACTCCAATCTTTGAAGTGGTCCTGGAGCTCTCCCTCCGAGGTTGCCGCTACCCACGGAGATGGAAGTGGAGGCTGGGGAGGGATATCGCTCTTGGACACGAAAACTACCACGTTAATCTAGAAAGGATTCAACCTCGTGGTTTATATGGATTTGATTAACTTACTCTTTTATCACCATGAATAGGATAGATAACGAAATGCTTAAAGCACGATGAGGATACAAGACATAAAAGAGATATAGCTCGAAACAAACTTTGTTCAGTCCGGCAAACATGACGGGACGCATCGAAAGCTCCGTCTGTAGCCCCGCTGCCTTTAGGTCTTCAAGTGACATGAGACCTCTGTACGCGATTGTATTAGTGTATACCATATGCTTTTGTACGCCCTCCCCAACGACGTAATTTCTTGTTACACTTCGGAGACCATCAGCTCCAATTACCACGTCTGCCTCGTGCGTCGTCCCATCCGTAAAACTGATCACTGTGGTAGTTTCCGAGGAAATAATGGATACACAACGCTTATTGAAGTGGACGGTACTGGGATCCAAAAGACTGGCCACGGCATCCAAGAATACAGGTCTATATATACCAAGTCCCAAGTCATCCGGCGACATTGAAGGATACTGAGTCATGTTAATGTAGAAACTTTACTACATATGCAGAGGCTTTACTTACATCGTACACGACTTTAGTTTCATCCATTCCAGATAGGAATAAGAACTCTATGTGTTCAGGACCCAGAGCTTTCGAGTGAGATAAGACAGTTTCGTATAATGCCAACCCTTGGAGGGCTCGTAACGCGTTAGGACCTTGGCAGTAGCAGTGGAGCAGCATTTCCAGGGACAATACTGGATAGAATATTCACCTAATGCAACTCCTGCTCCTACTTCTTCGAATTTTGGCTATGGCAGATCAACATCAGCTACGGGGAGGATACTGAATTGCTATTGCAGGCGTGCAGCGTACATGTGCTTCGAATACATCAACATGAATACCAGACCTCGATAACGCAACCGCGCAGGAAAGTCCACACATTCCACCTCCAATGATAGCGACGGTAAAATCCTTTGCCATGGTGGGAAAATGGGGCGTAAATCTCACCTAATTCCAGGAAACTTCCAGGTCTTTAAGTCTCCATCACACGAAGGTCATGGGTAACGCTGATTGGCACGAGATGAATTCGGAGCGAGGAAATTTCCATAGTTCTATTGCCAGAGAATCCGTTTTACCGATTGCATCCAGAACTATACTTGGATACTCGAAAGCAGCTTGAGCAACACGGATCAACGGGAGGGTGGTCCGTCTGCAACTTTCCCGAGAATATTTCGTCTACAACCACTACCACTCATCCACTTTCTTTGGGCTATTTCTGCTACAAGACGCGCCAATGAGCACTTTCTTATTTTCCTCGACGATTGAAGTGACAAGACAGGCGTTGATCTTAAAAACTTGTCCACGTATCAATACTCTCTGCAAATTAGTGTCGCTAGCTTTGGAGACGATGATGATCTGACCAGCACAGAGAATTCCTCGCCGAACGTGGGCCGATATATATCAATACAAGGATCTCCATATACCCATACAAGCTCACCTGTGCTGTAAATGGTCACGCAGTCTTCATGGCTATCTTTCTTGATCTGCAGAGGTTAGATGATACACACCTTGCTTCTCCTTGGCGTCGAGTATGTCCGCTCGGAACGCAATACGCTCTCCTCGTGCCCCAGCCTTCGTGCCGGATACATAAGCCCGGCTTTGATTTCATTGCCTCATGCCGATGGAGATGTTACTAGGGAAGATTGATGGATCCTCGGTAGAGTTGCATAGTCCAGGAAAGATGTATGACGCCCTCCATATTTAGCACATTCTCCCACTCTCTTCGGATCTCCTGATGCCAGCTGACCTTCTCAAACAGAGTCTGAATGCGCCGATCTCTCGCTCGCACGTAAAAATCGAGTGATTGTGTTTGATGAGGAGCAGCGTACAGCGAAGACACTGATCAGGTTCCATTCGAGACGTGCACCACTCCTTCTCCTTCCCGTCAACGTGCGAGGTAAGGTGTATTTCCTAGTCATGAGCTCTTCGTCGACAAAGATTTATCCACAGCTTTTGTTCCGGGAACATAGTCGGACTGGCTCGCACCAATACTTTCATTTGATCTGTTCTTGCCCTTACTTATTCCTGGAGGTCTTCGTGTTGTACTTCTTTATCTCCTTGTGCTGGAAGTTTCCAAGATCGAGAATCTTTATGCTCCTGGCTTGATGTCCTCCTTGCCGCGCTCAGATAATGAGGCCGGTCTTTAAGTACGCAAAGTCAACTTGATTTTCATAATTCTCGTTATTAATGTTTGTAAAGTCGGCTCATCAAATGAACAATTTTCTTATGTAGCCCCTTAAATAAGTTTGCACTGATAGTCAATAGTTTAGAAAACAAGCACCGATGGTATGAAGGACCCGAGTTCGAAATTTATGACAACTGTAAATTTGGAATTCCTAACTACGGCTTATACCGATAATTATAGTTGTGCAGAACATACTCTGCTCATTAGAAGTATACAAAAGACACAAGGAGGAAGACTTAGAGCAGAGACTCCAGCTGGGAATTGAAAGTGAATTTTGTGACGCGCCAGGTTTAATGGAAGAGTGCAGGTTATACTACTAGAGAATTGGAATTGTGTAGTTCGAGCGGCTTATAGTACTTCAGTAGGGGTGCTTGGTTGTGATCTCGATCACAGCAAAACGATGATTCCAGCCGGCAGTTTGTAATTTGAGAATGCTCGTTTACCAAAAATCACTCCCAGTGCGAGGTTTGACTTCAGCTTTCTGTTTTGCACAATTAAAAAATCCTTCGTGATATTTAATTCATGATAATAGACACAGGGTGGGATCGAACCTAGTGCTGCCAGTATAATCGATTTACGACCAGATATGTACCTGACGAGGAAGAGAACCTCTTCACAGAAGTGGGTCACTGGCAGTCGGTGTATTGGAGATCGTACTACTCTGACGAGCGAGCGTGGCTTACACGGGATTGATTCTTAGATAAAATCCTTCACACACCACGACTTGTATTGCCATGAAAGACCGTAATACTGAGGGAAATGGAATATGCATGTTCTCCAACTGGGAGTCGTACCTGGCAAATATGCAGCAAGCTATGTGGGTAAGTAACGAGGGCAAAAATCCACACCCGAGTACTGACCATAGTGTACTCGGCCCGAGCTGAGGAGATAAATTCGTTCGTGAGCTGGAAGTGTAGGCTGTTCGTCACAGTAGTATACGCGACAGGACGATTCGACCATACGCTAGCGCGTAGGATATACGTACGAAATCGTTCAAACTTGGAAACGAAAAAAAATGGGCTGTTCGTCGAGCAGTCATAGTTCAGAAAAAAGTGCCCGATGCAGTGAATGAACCAGCTAATGATTGTACGATGTTAATCCCTTGCGACATTTATCTGGCAAGTCCAAAAACTTGACAAGATAGTGATTATATGCAAACGACTTAAACGTTCAAGGACAAGCGTTTCCCCTAAGAAGCCGAATGAGAGTACCCATATCCAAGGTGCCAGATATCGTCAAAAAGTATATCCTCTTGAACAAAGAAGTGCATTTCTTACGACTTGAAAAAGTGACAAGACATCGAGTCATAATGTTCGCTCCGACCTGGATCAATTTAATCCTAGACTTGGACAATGACAAGTACTAGCGAAAGGCGAGGGGCTTAAGGTTCTTTCTATTGAAGCCAGGATAGCTGATTCTAGCGACGTTGCCAGGTTCAACGATACGGGCGACCAGATTCCAGAAGCGCCCCTAGGAGTTGACCAAGAAGGCATGATCGGTTCAGCAAATTTCTGCTGTATAGCCCCAACGTTAGATCATCGCATGGCGGCTTCCAGTAGCTGAAACCACGTTCAGAAGTCGGGTGATACGAGGGACCTTGCGTACTATCGTGTTTCTGTCTCTCTTCCGGCAGAGACTTCTATTAGACACAGGAACGTCAATATATCAGCGAGATGCGCCGTTAGATAATTGGCGTACTGCGCAAAGCTACAACAGGCCAGTATCAGCTCTTCGCGATACCGCGGACAGAAGCTGGACTGACCAGAAGGTTGAGGGGTTCATGCGCAGTCGACTTCGAACCGTTGCCACAGCCGAGATGCGCATCCACAGCCGGTACATCGAGGAGTCTTCGTACTTCTGTAATGACATGTGTTGCTGTTCGCGATGAGGTGGCATCATTAATATTTGATCTCAAAACTAGTTATGAAAAACCAATAAGAAGACACGGCTTTAGAGAGGCTGGCTGTTGCCATACAAGACCTAAATGCCTACACTCTAGTTCAATAAAAACTAATTCAGTGCGAGATGAGCCAGACCACAGGAAGCGACGCGTCTTTGAAGTCGTGGTGAGCAAGGAAGGGACGGACCGATGTCTTCCGCATTCCATAATGGTAACAGTCACGTCAGGTGCTGTGACACTCCATTTCTGCCACGTTGATCTTTGGAATCGTCCTTGGCGAGTAGTCTTCCTGTGTGATACAGGCCATTCATTTCGAGGGAGCGAATACCGATGCAATGGGATGGCGTGTGTACCCTCACGGACCGAGAAGTAGCCAAGACTTGACCGACTCCGGTACGGTGCACGTGATCTCACCTCCACGTCAGTCTAGTCGATTACAAAAAGAAATTAAATTGCTTCTTACTATACCCACTCCCCGAAGATGTTGACGACTCCATTACTTGCGTTGACTTTCTCCCTGATTCCCTCGCTGGCAACAGCGGCCATATTTCCTCAAGGTACTACTGTGAAGATGTTGGACGCGAAGAGTTTCAAGAAGGCAATGAAGGCGAATGTGCGTAGACATCGAACTACGAAATACGGAGATGCTTAATGTTGCCTTAGGAGACGAGCATGGTAGCATTTGTCGCGCCCTGGTGTGGGGTGAGTACTGCCGGCATTGATATTGAACGAGGTAGCTAAACGACAACCGTAGCATTGTCAACGGATGGCACCAGAGTACAGCAAGGCTGCCGAAGCACTGACACCTCTGATTCCCGTGTATGCTGTTGATTGTGATGATGAGAAGAACAAGCGGTTGTGCGCGGAACAAGTATGTCCCTAGCTGTGATGGACGAGGCATTTACTGATTTATTGGTAGGGAGTACAAGGATTCCCTACAGTTAAGGTAGTGCTCGTATTCACCGTACGAAAACAGTCAATGAACAATCACCTAGCTCTTCCCCCGAGGCAGCCAAATTCCACCGATGACCTATGACGCTCCTGAACGTACGGGTAGTGCCTTCTTCTACTGGGCTTCTCGAAGAGTACCTGCCGTCGTTAAGAAACTGTATAATGTGGAGGACCTGGAGCCCTGGATTGAGAAGGTGCGATAATTCATATGTTGAAAATCAGCGAGGTCTAATACCCGTTTAGTCTGCTTCATCTCCAAAACCTCGAGCATTACTACTGACCAAAGCAAAGAAGCTCCCGCTCCTCTGGAAAGTCCTCGCAAACAAGTACTCTGACAATCTCGACTTCGCATCCCACCGGAATCGCAGGGGCAAGGGTTCGAAGGCATTGGGATACGAAGAGATAGAGGACTCGTCCATAGTGCTCATTTACTCCCCAGGAGAAACAAGAGCACTTCGTTATGGTGGTGCGTCCGTTTTTTGTGCTGTGTGCTATTAACTCTTGTTGACCCACGACTGCCCAGGTGAAGCCAAACTCGAGCCACTCTCCAAGTACTTCGATACCATCGTGGACGGTACGGCCGACCTGAGTGTTCCCGAACAGCCCAAGACTGCAAGCACGTCCGAGGCCGAAGCCGATGAAGCCGTGATCGATAATCCCGCGACGGCGTCAGAACCTGAACCTACGCCAGAAGAAGCAGAGGATGAGCTTGAGGATGCTGAGGAGAGTTCGACTTCTGAGCCGGAGGAGCTTGCTCCGGTAGTAGAGGCTGTGGATGAGCCTTCGGAGAAGACTGAGACGCCTGAAGTTGTAGAGGAGGCGTCAGAGCCTGAATTTGCCGCCGAGGCAGAGACAGAGCAGGTTGTTCTGGACACCCCGAGCGAGCCACGGCCTGTCGACGAACTGTAGTCCCTTCCCGTGGAATATTTGTAGGATAAGCGCCAAGTCGAAATTATTATTGCTGATACGAGGTGCGAGGTGGCATAGACCAAGATTGCGTCTGATTGTGCTAATCCAAATTGATCGACACTGGCGCTAAGTGTCTTACACTACGGGGGTAATCACTCTTTCTGAGTCTGAAAATAGTGATCAGGGGCTAAGCGCCGGCATAATTAACATGAAATCGGTGCGGTGCAAGAATTGTGAGCAAAGGTTAAATAATCAGGACAATAAGATGAACATTTTCTGGTTATTAAAGATAGTATTAAAGTATAATATAGTCTCAATGTATACTGCATCAGAAAACAGCATGAAAACCTTGCCTTGTATATTGGTTACTTCAGTACTTACCTGATGGGAACATATAGATTGAAATCAGGGGCTTCAGACCCCACAAATAGTAACCAAAGTTGAAACCGGCTGAGTCATTGCTCAGGATGGATGCAAACGGAATGGGCTGAAAAAAGGCTGAGAAAAGGGTGAAACCTGGGTTTTTTGGCCTTTTCTCACCCTTTTCTTAGCCTATTCCATTTGCGATCATCCTGAGCAAGGACTGTGGAAGTTTCAACTTTGGGCACTGTTTGTGGGATCTGTAGTCCCTGACCTCAGTTTACATACTTCCAGTAGGTAAGTACTGAAGTAACAAATGTAAAAGGAAAAAATTTCAGGCAATTTTTCGAGGCAGCATACATTGATATTATTTTATACTTGATTCCAACTAATATTTTTAGAAAAGGCTTGTTTTATTGGTCTGATTATTCAAAGTTACCAGACAATTTTCATGCCAAATAAATTACATGTTAAATATGCCGGCACTCATTATTTAGTCACCATTTTCAGACTCAGAAAGAATGATTACCCCCGTAGTGTTATCTTCCAACCCATGAGATCTTTTCTTTTTGCTATTTTGATTGCTGTGATATAGTAGGCAGTTAACGAATTCCGAGGGTCTGTTTCAAAACAATTTTACCTGGGACCTTTAAAGGAGATAAGTGCGCCTCTTATCTTCGGTCAAAAAGCCCGCAATTGAGACACGTTCATATTAACTTTTCTGGGCGTATCCGGGGCGGGATTCCCATAACTCTGCACTATCCACTCCACCATTGCCAATGACACCACAAATTATGTACTTGGCCAGCCCCTCCAATTGCGATATGTCACTTCTACACCCCGAATCTGTTGGGCGGGAGTAGAGTGCGATCGAAAAACCCTGGCCTATACCCTGGGCGTTGGAGTGTATACACAGCGAACGGGTCTGACTCGCCGTCGTGTGAAAATAGGTTCTATAGCTCAACAGCATTGTGTTTTGGGTAGTTTCAAAGAGATATTCTCGTGCAAGGTGGATACAATAACTAAAGCTAATGATAACTTTTAAGTTCGGGATGGTGGCAAGCGGGAGTAGGATGGGCGAGGACTGAGACAGTAAAGTAGGAGGGGCATATATAGATAGATGATAGTCCGTGGTGCGACTCTACATAATAGTCCGGGAGCTGCCTATGGCCGATAATCGATAAGGATGGGGACAGTGGACGGCCTCTAACTAACAGAGTAGAACGTTGGTCGCAGGTTTTCAAAGACATACAAAATCTGACTCACCATGGCCATTCTAACTGTGTTCATCAAGCGTTAAAAGCCCTCGGGATATCGGACGGATGCCCCCCTGCGAAGAGGATGTCAGACAAATTGTACTCCAAGGTGAAGGGAGATTTTACTTACGAGCAGCCACATTAGTACCACTGCCCCGACGAACTGGGGGCAGAGGGGGAAGGCCCGCAGCCATACGACGGGCGTTGGTGTCCTTAACGGGGGCAGCCCCAGCAACAGCGATGAAGGCAGCAGCAAAAACGGTAACAATCGTGCTGAACTTCATGGTAAGGTTGACGTGTGCAAGGAGGGTCGTGCTCGGGGACAAAAGCTGTTCTGGGTTAACAACAACCTTTTATACCTGTGGACCCATGAAATCCAATCGTTTGGCTATATTTATGCTGTTTGCTATAATCAAATTCTATGATTGGTTTTGAAATCGGGATGCGTCATTGATCGTCGTGGCAAGCACGATGTTGGAGTCCGATGGAACGTGCCGTACAGCCCTTACTGGGCGTCCATCCGGTGTTTTCAAGTCACCGTCGTGTATTTCGCATGATGAAGCGCTACAAGGCGTTGAACGTCGGCCTTGGTTCAGTGCAAGAGCCGGGTGGGGTTTCCAGGGACCCAGGGCGGCGGGGCGCGAAAGCGACTCTCGTGAGAAAACAGTGGCTGATAAGGTGGTGCCTGAGAATCAGCCCATTATCGAGCTGCGCGAGAAGATCAAGAACATCTTCAAGCCATGTGCGTCAAGCGCGGAGGATTAGAAACAGAACGCGACAGAAGCTCAAATCCCACGCGAGAATCGTAAAAAAAATTGCGTCTTCAATTATGGGCAGGGACTGCGGCGCATACAATAATCGAGGATCTATTTTTTCAAACTAGTGCTGGCTAGCAGCAATGCGGCAAATTCTCGGAAGTCTTGTTTCGAACAAGACCTTCCTGGCTGTTAAACCCGCTGTGTCAGTCGGGCAAACTAACGGCAAGGGGAGGCTATGCATACCTTGAGCGCGTAAACGACGACCTCGTGAGCCCATTGCTCTACTGGGACGTCTTCCCGTTCAACGGTTTCAGCCAGGATAACACGAAGGGAAAGGTCTTCTTCATCGAAGATGCACTTGACGGCGGGGGTGAGGCGGACATTCATCGTTACCTGCCACAGTGGGTCGCGGCGCAGGACTAGACTCACCGTCAGTCAAAAGACTATAGAGCGGGAGAGAGAAGTCAGCTTACGCAGTCTCTGGTTTTCAGACGTCTTATTGGAGAGCAGCTTGACATGACCCAGCATGCCAGTAGTAAAATCTTTCTGCCCTCGCTTGATGTATAGCCTCACGCCCTTAATATCACTCGCTACTTCTTCGTCTTCTTCTCCTGTGAGATCTAAACCCAGCGTCAACCTCGGGCATTAATCTGGGGAAGAAGCTACATACGAGGTACGGCGCACTCTCGAGGTACCTCGGTGGCCCGGGAGACGGCCAAAGGCCGATCGATCGTTGCGCGATCTGTCGAACTGGTGGTTTTACGAGACCATATTGGCGTCGTACTAGACCCTGCTTTGCCACTCTTGAAAGGCGAGGCCGTCCCGGAGTATGACGCGAAGCCGCCAGAGGATTTGATAGGCTGCAAGATTAGACAGTTTAGTCTATATGTGACTATGTATCAAGCAAGTGACCAACGTACACTGCGCCTGGGCTTGGGCTGCGGGAGGACTGGCTTCGCAGACTGAGATTCGCTCTTCAATGCGACAGTCGGGGCATCTTCGACAGCATCAAGGGCGGCCCTGTCAGCGGTAGAGACTGTTGTAGGCTCAGGGCTAGCCTCAGTAGTTGCTTCTTCGGTGCGAGGAGATGTTTCGGGACTGTCGGGTGTTTCCCGGGCCGCAGCCATGTTCACGGTATCGACAGTGTTAGATTCGGGAGAGAGTACAGCAAAATCAAGATTCTGCTGGGAAGCAGGATCCGCAGATACATCCTGGCGACGCTAACAGGAGATTAAGCGGGGGAATTATGAAACGGTCATTCAAAACATGACCCACCTCTTCATCCCTGTCAGAAATAGGCGGGGTCCTATTGCGCTTATTGGGGTAGAGAGATAATAGATTCTAGCGATCCCTTTTTAGAGCTATTGCCTTATCGTCTGTGGAGCTACCTTACATGCGGATAATCGAGGTCCTAGCGACAAGCTGATAAGCAGAGAAACCAGCGGGCCGGCTGGACAAGCGCACATTGTTGTTCTCATCATGGTCATGCATTTGCTTGCGCTTCAAAGAATTTCGCCGAGCTGAGTTATTGCTATTCGCGTCCGTTGAGTTTTCTTCCATCGACTTTTCAACTTGCTCTTGCTCCGAGACAGGTACATCGTTGTGATCCGTAGCCGGCGTCCTATGAACCTCATAAGCAATAGCTTACTGCATTGAAAGTATAACGTACTGAACTGAAAGCCTCCGAGAGCAAGCATACCCTACGGAAGCCGCAATTGTCGCCATTCCACAGACGACTACCTTGAGATCGGATATCGGAAACAGTAGCATAGAGATTGAATTTCGAGCAGGTTACTGAGAATGTAGTGGAAAGAAAGATACCCTGGTGTGAGTCGAAGGACAGGAGGATATTAGAGGCTGGTGCCTCGTTGTTTGCGTTCCGCTTGAACACGAGGATGATAGCGTTTAGCCTCGTTGCCCGCTTGCGACTAGCCGGCATCTGTACAGAACGTGCCACGCCGAGCCTCTTAATGATATCTACCCCACAAAGATAAGAAATGCACCAGATGGCAAAGCACTAAGCGACAAACCGGATGAATGCAGCCATAGCTGTTTCCCCGTATCCCCGTATCCTCCCAAAGCTCCTAGTGTCCCATAATGATACAGCTGCGGGCGCATCGAGTGACACATGTTGTAGTACGAATCGTGCTCAACAATGACCAATTTCCTTAAAATAGACAAAACATCTTCAGCACGCTGCCAGCGTGAGCATTGGCATGTAGCAGAAAGTCTTGATCATGATGTCGCCGATTCCGCGCATGGGAAGTACGCCACTGCAGTTTCATATTTCATTGACCAGGTACCGGTCGGGGCCGACGTTATTGACACTGCAACGCTGAGCACCGAGGTCAACGCGCACAGTAGTTTAACGTTTATCGGTGTCACTCACCTATCAGCACACTCCCTTCCTTATCGTCTGATAGCCTGACTTCTTCTAGACGGAAAACTTGGGGAACACGCGATACACATGGACCTCTAAGCGGACTCACCGGTGAGCCTAGAATCGTAATAAAGTCAACAATTTACTGTATTTAGACGCCGTTAACACACCTGACGAGCGTTTAGGCTGCAACCTGGCATAGCAAAATGTAGATCAAAACAAAAGAAGTCCAAGAACAACGCCGTCGTTTGAACGTGTATGTCGCAAGTCAACAGAAGACACGTCAATCAATGGGAGACCGTGGGACCGTTCGGATCTTCGTCCTGGTGCCGACCGCCTAACTTTAAAAACTTATTTTCAGGGACTTGAGTTTAGCGGCGCTTTGATCATTGTCAGAATAGAAGACTTCGTCTGTCGTAGACTTCGAACTCAACATTAACGCCTACTGACTGAGGAGAAGGTGTCACATTGGAATATTGAATCTCGAATAACGACACTGGTCTAGGGTTAGCTATCACAGGGTAGGGCAAATACGAGCCGTTCGATTTCAGGATGTTGGATCGCTGCGGTTTCTATTAGTAGGCTTCTTTGTTCAACGTTCAGCAGAGATGCACGTACTCAAAGGGCCTTTACCGCCGAAAACAGTCATCCTTCGCTTCCTAACTTATTTTAGACTGCCCAAACAGTGCTGCGACTACAGGAGGGGATCTCCATTGGCATGCAATCCTTGTCGTCGGAAACGAAACAGAAACGCTAACGCAGCGCGCGTACGAACTGCGGCCGGTGATGCATGAGAAGAAACGGCCCGCCTCTTGTTCTTCCAGATGTGCTACAGGATGTATACATACACGCGCTATGGACAATACCGGGGACTCCTATCATCAATATCGATATACTTTTGTACTTCGAAGTAAAAAATAACGTACTGCGTAAGAATCTGTATCGCTCTGGCTCAGTCTCTTCGGCGTCCTTCAACTATAGGCCATCGTTGGGTTTGCACGAAATTTCTCGTTCCTCTTGTAGGTTGGGAACGCGTCGACAGGGCCGAGATAATAGTGATCATTTAAGGCTGAAGATAGACCAAACCAGATAGGGTTGAAGCATGAGTGAAGAATACACAAAGATTAAACCAAGCGTTATCTTGCTATAGGACGAACGAGGTGAACCAGGTAGACTGGTGGAGGACCAAAAGAGGGAAGGCACAATCACGTGATATTGATGACGGACTTCGAAATTGAAATCAATACAGTCATTCACCGGTCACTTAGACCCTAAAATTTGATTGATGGTTGGAATATTTTTTCTACATAATGGCTGTAAATTTTTGTACTCAATAATGAATGAATGAATCCCGTTTATAGTATTCACGCCCTTTAGGGCATATGTATACAATCTGGTGTCTACTATGCATATCTCGTGTGCTACTTGGTATGTATACTTCTGCGGTACGTCTGGGGTACTTATCGTGCTGTGTCTAAGAGGAGTGCTATGTCATGCGGAGAGAGGGCGATATCTGGGAGCAGGTGGTGTTGCAGTGGTTTTGTTGTGTCCTGGGAGAGATGGGGTTGGTGGTCATTGGACCTGTGGTTCGTCGGGGTTGGTGGTTGGGGGGTGCACATCGGTGTTGAGAATTGGGGGATCGCTGGTGCGGTTTGGCGTTTCTGGTAGTGCTTGCAGGTGTGTATTTCGTTAGCATACTTTCATTAAAGGGAGTACAAGCAACTTTCCTCCCATGAGTAGGTGGGAGGATGGCGTCTGCAAAATGTTCACCCTCCCCCTCGCATGCCCGAGGCACGAGGAACTTGTCCGGTCCCGAGCTACTTTTCACGGGGGAGGAGCAGTCACCCTTGGCTTATATCTGGCTTTCTTGGTTGAATGCGTGTAGTTTGGAGTTAGTTCATGTGTGTGACATAGCGAAAGGTGGACTTCCCTCCATGTAGGAGGTGGGAGGAAAAGAGCCGGTGGCTGTTTTTCCCCCCCCTCGCATGCCCAAGGCACAGATCCTAGTGGTCAGCATGGGCTACATTTCACGGGGGAGGAATCGGAACCAAGTCTTGGTATGCGAAGCGGCCACTGTGTTGTACGAAGGATAGTGTGGCATGGATGTTCGTCGATGATAAGGCTAGGAGGTTGTGGAGTTGAAGGTTGCCAAGTCTCATTCTGCAGCGTAGTGTTTGGCGGGCATCTGAGTATCGTCAGCAGGATAGTAGGAAGTGAGACACAGTTTCTGGGACGTTGCATGTGGTGCAGTTTGGAGATGCTGTGGCTTTGATGCGGAAAAGATGGGCATTCAGGTTGGCGTGGGAGGTGCGGAGCTGTGTGAGAATGCTTGCTTCAGTGTGGGATAGTCGTCCATAGACTTTCTTGACCTTCGCAGATGGTGGGGAGTGGTCTAGCTTCTTTAGGAAGCAACAGGTGAGTGATGCACTCCATCTCGTCGCCCATTCTCCGTGCATTTTCTTGGTGAATGCCGCTATCGCCGCTGATTTGCTCCATGGGAGTTCTGATGCCAGTACTGTTCTGTCGTCATGCAGCTGGGAAGATTGACCTTGCACTGCCTTCTTCGCCTCATCATCTGCTGCCTCGTTGCCTTCAATGCCGACATGCCCTGGGACCCATTGGACCGTGATCTGCAGGGAGGACCGTCTCTTCTGTAGCTTGATCACCTGCTTATGGAATTCTTCCACTAGGTAGTGTCCCGATTTTGTTCTTTCCCCCTTTAGTGCTAGGATGGCTGCCTGCGAGTCGAGTAAAATTGTCGCACGTGTGAGTCGGGGGATACTCTTGATGATGTCTATCGCAAGTATCGCCCCCGTGAGTTCAGCTTCGAATACCGTGTGCTGAGAGTCCTGGCCCAAGTGTAGGTGTCTGGAGATCTCGCCGCCATCACCACTCTTCATCCAGGCTGCCGCTCCAATGCCGGACTTGAAGCCTGAGCCGTCTGAGTAGATGTATTTGCCAGTCGATGGGAGACGTCGGACATGTCGCTCTGCATCTTCCTTGGTTTCGTCAATGACGAAAGATACAACACCTTTCGGGGCTCTCTCCATTGGTCCAACTTCTATAGACTCCCAGGTTTCTTGGAAGTTGTCGAATGCTGCTAGGAGGTTGTGAATCGGGGATCTGTGGAATCTGGGGGTTCGCTTGCATCGCTGGACTACACGTGTTAGTGGGTGAGATGAGGGAAGGGTGCAGAGTCTTGCTGTTGCTTTGTATGCTGCTAGGTTTAACCGGAGCTGGGTGGGGAGTACGTGAGCATGGTAATCAAGGGCATTCGTCGCCGTGGTGCGAAGGCCACCAGCAGCGATCCTGCAGGCAAGTCGCTGGGGTTTAGCCAACCTTGTGGCAAGACCTGCCGACCCTTTCCATCGCATGCTGCCTTCCACAATGGGGTTGAAGCAGACTGGTAGCGCATACTCCATCCTAGGGATCACCAGCCCCATGAAGAGACATTGCATGAACTTGTGCGGCATCCCCCACCATGTGTTAGCAAGTCGGGACAAGGCTATCGTGGTGCTCACCCCTTTTCCTATCGCGTAGTCTGCATGTTCCTTGAAGTTGAGCCGGCTGTCAATGAAGACACCTAGGTATTTCACACTCGTCTTCAGCTTGATCATCTTGCCTGCAACCACCAGCGGTAGGTCCGCATCCACTCCCCTATCCCCTCGCCTCGTGTAGTGTACCAACTGATACTTAGCTATGTCGAAGAGTGAGGTGGAGTCCTCCACCCACATCAGGCCTTCACCTGCTAGTCGCCCCAGCTTTACTACGTTCTCCTTGATGGTCTTGGATATTGCTACCATTGCCATGTCATCTATGAATCCGAATATCTTGTCTTTCTTGGTTCGAATTTCCTTGCCTATTTCTAGGAGTCCAGAGCTGTAAATGAGATAGAGGATGACACTCAGCGGTGAGCCCTGGGGTACTCCCGTGGGAACGGAGAAGGCTTCAGAAACATAGTCATCAAAGGCTAGCATGGTGGACCGGTGGCTCAGGAAGCTCTCTGTCCAGTTCACCAGCACGGTTGCCAGTCCCATTTCCTCCATCCGCTCCAGCAGCCGGGCATGCGCCATGTTTGGGAATGCTTGTGAGATGTCGAGGTATAGGACGCTCGCTGTGAGGCTGACTTGCCACGCATCTTTGATCACCTGCGTGAGTTGCAGGAGGGGGTCCGTTGTGCTTCGGCCTGCACGTCCGCCATAATGATGCTCCGGGAGGGCTCCGCTCGCCTCGAGTATGCCCGTGAAGAGGGACGCCATTGTGGATTCCATGGCTTTTCCCATTGTTTCTTCTAGCGCTATTGGGCGGTATGCTTTTGGGATTGAGTAGTCGTCCTTTCCCGGTTTGTGCAGCACAATCGTCCTGTAGGTTCTGAACCTGCTCGGGAAGTGCCCTAACCGTAGTGATATCAGTAAGATCTTATGAAGTGTGGATGCGAAGAAGGCTAGGTCAGCCTGCAGCGCTGCGTTTGGTATGCCCGAGGCGCCCGGTGCAGAGTACGGCTTAGCCTTGCATATCGCCGCCTCCATCATTTCAACTGTGATTTCCGGCGTCTCAAGGACATGTCTATCAAGTGAGCTGCATCGTCTTCGGAGGTTAGGGCGGTCGGGGAAAAATGAAGAGGCGAGGAGCTTAGCTTTTGCCCCAGGGTTTACTTGTACCTGCCCCCTGAGGTCTAAAAGCGCCGGCATTTTTGACGGACCCGTTTGTTCTCCCGGGTCGGTCACGAACTTGGCTGCACTCCATATGTCCTTGTCCATTATTTTGGACAGCCACTCTCTCCAATGTCCCCGTTTTTGCATTTGAATCGCCTTGCGGTACGTCTTCTTTGCTTTGACTAGGTCGGTCCATTGATCATCCCTAGCATTCTTCATCCACTGTTTTTGGGCGGCATGGAATTCCTTTCATAGATCCGACAGTTCCTTCGTCCACCACCTCTTACTGTACTTCGACGGCTTGGACATCGGAACGACTGTTTGTAGGATTTCTGCCATGCTGTCAACCAGCCTGTCGACCTCAGTGTCGAGCTCTGCTGTTGTGGTGATGTTGTTTAAGCTGAGTGGTTGCTGTTCGAAGTGGGCACGTATTTTGCCTCAGAAGGACTCCCAGTCAGCCTCGCGGTAAAGTGGTCTGGACTTCGGCGGGTTACACACCAGTTGGAGGTCCAGGTCCACCCGCAACATGCGGTGCCAGGATGACTCCCCCAAGACTGCGTCACATCGTATAACGCTCGGCGCTAGGGTGTCCTTCGTGGCAAACGCCAAGTCAATTGTGGACATGGTTTGTACTCAATATATACTACTACAATCTATCGAGTTTGAAAAAAAATTTGACAAAGCTATATGCAGAGAAATGGTCGCTACAGATGATGGTTTTGGTGATGGTCCAAAAAAGGCAATCCCGGTCATCTTAGACCCCAGTCCAAAATCAGGCCACGTCATCTCTCTTCATAGGTATCATCATTATTTAGGCTGCTATAGTTGTAAAACTGCTCTGGAGACTCACTGGAGGGTTTACTGGGGGCTGCAATATATATATATATATTTTTTATGGATTAATACTGTTAACTTATTGGTATCATGTGACATACCCTAATAAGGAAATTTCTATTGATTGAAGCGAGAATGCCTCAGAACATAGCGAAGCACTATATAAACCAAAGACCAAGGGTAAAGAAAGTAATTATATATTATGTATCATTTTTCAGAATTTTTTGAAGCTTGGAAAATGAGTGGAAGATGAGTTTTGAGCAAGGGTCTAAGATGACTGGGGGGGTCTAAGTGACCGGTGAATGACTGTATCGAAGTTGCCATGTCGGCACATTGTTCCGGCATTCCTTTTTGGGACCTGATACCGAGGTGATCTACTGCTTGCAACTATAGGACTCTCCCTTGCTTGTGAATATTTTAATGGATGGTTTTGAGCTAGGCATATAATGACACTTCTTCTCACCATTCTTAGAATAGCTATGTTGGTCTCTGCTGCTACGGCGCTACCATAAGTCAATCAATCTTTGAAACGTATATTAGAGACCTCGAAGCTGACACGAAACGCTTCACGATCTAGCATTACGTTAAGTAAGACTTGGAATTCTCAGCACCACTTGATTCTTACGTCGTGTTAGGATATCCCAGAATTTATCTGGTCGTTTTGCATTTCAATTTTTCGTCCGTGATGTTTATCCAAAGGCCCAGAAAAATAAGCGCTCTTCACCGTGGTTACGGAGATTTCAACTGTCGATGAAACTGACTGGAGATGTCTCTCTCAGTTCGACTTACTACTGCGTGTCTATCTGATCGATGACCAAGGGTTCACAATCGGTCTGAGTCCATGGATATTTATTTCACCTCAGCGATCCACATATGCATCGCCACATCTCGTTCCTCTAAGCAGTGTTTCCTTCGGCGCGTGAGGAACGTCCTGGGTTACTCAGTTATTGGTACTATTTTTGTGACAATGTTCTGCACACCGTCTGATCAAAAGCTGCTTCGCGTTGTTGAAATGGCTGAGAGAGTAATTAACTTCTAAGAGAGAGTCTAATGGTCTCAACGTAGGGTCGTATTCCAGGAACTGCAGGGCCAACTTACGCAGCGGTTACGCTATTTCCGCAAACATTTGTAGCACAGCTTGTATAATATCCATACAAGTTCAATGCGACGCGTATGTATACCCACAACGCGAGAAAAAGTACATCAAGCAACAAAGAGATCTTAACAACATACTCAAACTTACGATATCAACCTATTTATTCCTGATACTGAAATGAATGTGTTTTCTACTCCGTTGCCAGCGTTGACAGTCAGATTAACCGTCAGGCACCGGGCGTCTCGGGTTGGAAGGGTTATGTTTTTTGGTCACGCGTTACCGTGATTCCGCATGGTAGGCATCTGAATACTCCTGTTTTTCCTCCACTCTCAACTGTCTAGCTGCACCGGTTCCACCACATTCTTTTCTTACTCCAACAAAGATCGCTCTTTTCCCCTTTAAAACCTTCTCCATTCCGCGTAAGCGAGCACTACTCCTTACCCATTCCTCAGTACCTTATTTTATTTCCAGACTCACCCGCAAATCGTTCTGCCATGTTTTCAAAGTTGTTCGTCATCGCTGCTGTCTCTGCCATCATTGGTGTTTATGCCGACGTTACTCCTACCGTTCCTGGACCGAGCGACTCGTATGACGAGGGGGCTTCCTGCGTTATTGCATGGACCGGAGACAAAGCGTCGACGACGGCATGGAAGAACATGGCCATCGAGTTGATGTCCGGCAGTAACACGGCGATGGTCCACATAACAAGTAAGATCTTCGCTGCCATTACATCAAAGCGCTGCGTATTAATTATGTCATTTGCAATTTAGCGGTCGCTACAGGGCAAGACGGAACGGTGGATGGTACATTCAACTATACGTGTCCAAATGTAAGTCTTACCTCCTCGACGGCATGGGCGATGTTCCTCTTTTCATTTCTGATCTCTCTGATGACAGGTGACCCCAAACTCGGCCATTTATTTCTATCAATTCACCGCCCCTGCATCTCCCAACACGACCTGGGTCACCCGCTTCACCATCGCCGCCGCTGACGGTACGAGCACCACACCCGCAAATTCTCTTGAACCCGATGGTTCTGCTATCCCCTGGGGAGTCGGCGCCCTTGTTGATCCCTCCCTCGCCGTTGCCGCCCCTAACTTCTCTTCGAATTCCTCTAGCGTCGTTACTACCGCCAGTCTCGCTACGTCCTCAGCAATCGCTAGTACGACTAAGGTTCTCACTACTACCGAAGCAACGACGATGGCCACCACATCAGATACTAGCAGCGCGGAGGAAGCGACTTCGAGCAGTTCTAACTCGAATACTGCAAAGACTGGTAACGGAGCAGTAAGCCTTGATGCACGGGCATGGCAAGCACTAATGGCGATGGGTGCATCATCTGTGGTGTTTGCATTCTTCCTCTAAAATTCGATTCTCTGTGGGGATCATAACGAACATTTATACCTATCTTATTCGCGTCTTCCTTTATTTGGTGTGGGTTTGGGTGTTGTCACAAAGCAAAATTTGCACTATCTACACGACCAGGTCTTATTAAGAATACAAATGCGCGAAGGTATTGTATTTCCACCTGCGAACAGATAGCTGATTTCAGACGCCCAGATGTGTTGTTAGTGGACGGGATTTCTTGTCTACTGTATTGGGATTCTCTGCGGAATTCGATCGTATCGTTTGCCAAAAGGTAACGGTACGAGCACATGGTGAAAACAATGTCTTGCCATCTCGTTGTGGGTAAACCAGAGAATGGCTGAGTATTACATACGGTAGTGAAGATAGTTGCCTTACAATCACCAGATACAATCCTATAATCTTAGCGCACTAAGTGAGGTTTGCTGACTCAACAGAATATGTACTCAAACCGTAACTCGTCTCAGACGATATGTTGGCACCTGTAATTGGAACCGTATCCTCTAGCGCTAAGAAGAAAAAAGTGACCTGTTGTAGCACAGCGTGTGAGCATGCGCACGTTATGTTTTCCTCCGAAATTCAGTATCGACCGTTTCAAAGCATCTATAGCCTAGGGTGAATGCAGACCAAAGAACAATGGTATACTTCAGAAGATGGATATGTCGCACGCTAGCAATTTAGCCTGTCGGTACGAAGGCGTGGATGCAGTTCAAGGGATAGAGCTTAACAATTTTGACAAACACAGAGATGATACTAACCACTTGCTTTAATAAGACGTCAAATTCAACACAAAGTTTGGAGCGAGCCTCATTGAGGATCTCCGAATCAAGAAGGGGACAAGATTCCGCCGCAAGGTCACGGGTTCTCGAGATGTATGTTGACTCTTCGTAGACCTGAGAGTCATCCAAAAACGAGGATCCGGCACCGATGGTGCAGCAGGAAAACTTCTGCAAGCATTTCATAAGTATGAACACAGTGCACGAGGCATTATATTAACCCCAACCTGTTTCATCACGCAAGAACCCCAATGGACACTGATCAGGCGTTGAAGAAAAGTGCTGGAGGTATGTTAAAGTTCTCCTGACACTGCAACATCGACATCGGAGACAATTTCGCATCCAGCAATGCGACACTGGCCATACAGAACGTTGAGCTCTCCTTTACAGGGAAGGATCCCACGCAACTCCCGATACAAGGAAACGTGTCTTTTCCGTGCCACCGGCTTTCATTGAGATGATGGGTGTGCATGCTGTAATCTAGGACGTTACTTTGTCTGTGCGGCCGAGTAGAAGACACACATGCATTTGTAGAACAAAATATTGGAAGCAGAATGCATCATGGCTCACGCCTGTAATCAGAAACGTAATCTCTGTTGCGACGTATGCTGGTAGCCTGTTGGTAGCCTGGTGCCCCAAAAGAAACCATGGCCATGATCCCATCCCTCCAGTCTTCGGTCTCAGGAGTCTTCACGACCATCTCCGGCACCCGAGCATGAGATTGCCATGTCGGTCCTAGGAAATTGTGTCAAATCTCCTCGATTAGAGCCGTCGAATGAAGGCAAACGTACTATATCTGCTGTGTAGCGCGGTCCTTCATCTCACGACTTTGGAAGTTTAACTTGAAAGGTACCTAATCCAAATGATCAGCTAGAGCACGGGCGTGAACAATGCGATGGAACTTGCATTGGGGGAGGGATGTGACTTCTGGAGCGACGGAACCATTGTACCCCAACCTTGAGAGGGCGCCCTTGATGATACCAGCTGGTAGAGCGACGTACTGCAGGACGTCGTGGATGAGAACACGACCTCGGTAGAACATTAGAATTACCATCTTGGCTTGCTGCAAGGCGTCTTCACGGCCTTTCCAAGAAGAAAGGTGAGAGATTGTCTTGAACGAATTATCCTGGAGAACATAGACACCCTAAGCCAGCATCAGCGACATAGTGCCAGCGAAAAAAAAACCATGCATACCCTATGATTCGTCCGCAGATTATCAACTTGCTTGTCCCAGCAGGTCGTCCAGATGTCCTTGCAGATAAACTTGACAGCATCGAGCGTTTCGGAGAACAGCATCTTTTCTAAGCAAAGTCTACGGCAAGATTTCAACACAGATAGACCAAGGTATAGCCCAACACGCACCTCTCTGTGAAATTGGCACCGACATGCATCCCAATGGCCTCTAAGCGCACTCGTACCGCCTCTTCTGCCTCCGTCACCGGATTCGCTTTGGCACTGGCACTGTTTCGCGAAGCAATGCTAGTCAGAGAGTCCCTAGGGTTATCCTTAAGAGGAAGCACTGGGACTGGGGGTGCCGGGGGCGGTAACAGTCCAGACTCGACCATCTCCTGCTCAACTTTCTTTGCGCGAGCCATTGCGACTGCTGAAGATTCCCGCACGGTATTAACGAGCTCTATCATGAAATAGTCCATCATTGCGCCATCGACGTGGCGAGCAGGCGGGTCTGCCATTACCGCAAGGGAAGCCATAGTCGCGAGGGACGAAAGACGGCAGTGGTCACGGTGCAAGGAAGAATTACATATTCGTGGGAATATAGAACACACCCCTCGGCCTGGCATTTTTGTTCTTCTCACCGTCACGGTCATGGTACCGCAAACGCTCCTTGGCCTGCCACCACCACCATCACCATGCCTGCCAACCTACTGTCTGCTCTAGAAGTCCGCCGTGCTGCCCGTGCAGCGGTGAAGATTCTCCAAGATAGCGGGTACGAATGCTGTCTGTTCGGGAGTGCTGCTTGTTCGATATACGGCATGAACTACAGAGAGCCCAATGTATGCATGTCGCGCTCGTGATTGTTGCCTCAATTGATTTTCTATGTAGGATGCTGATCTCGTTGTCCTCGACGACGAGGTTAATGCTGAAGAAATTAAGGACCTCCTCGTCGAGGCGGACGACAGGTTCTACCTCAAAGAATCTGTCAATCCACAGGCGACGTATCGTGTGTTGTGGTATGCACTCCGGATCAATGCCCAAGGCCGAAGGGTACGCTCCTGTAAAGTGGACATCCTTACTCCTGGGGACTCGACAGACCTTCAAATCCCTTTCGTGCCCTCTAGTCGGATAATGTATGTTCAACGTTACCGAGATTTGCCTCTCATGCCGTTCATGTGCATGCTGTTGATGAAGCTTCGTGGGTGGGAGGACCACGTCGACTCGGAGAAGGAGTATATGCAGGAGAAAGAGCCGACCGACATTGATGACTTGGACGAGCTGCTGGATATGGCCAAGGACAACTATCAAGTGCGGGTGAACTCGCCGTCAGAGCAGTGGATGCCAGACTGGTTTATTGAAGAGAGCCGTCGAAGAGTGGAACGATTTGTCGCGGACTATCCCGGTTTCGAACAAGGCTGGGCAGATGTGGGATTTGTGTTTTCTTGGTAAGTGGTGCTTTTACGGTTATCACCGGAGCTTCTACTAAGTCTCTTTCCTCAGATTATACGCCTCACCATAACTGTCGTTTTGTATCGTATTCATATTTGAATCGACTTGTAGCCATATTGACGAGGACTATGCCCCCGAACGTGAGAAGGTTGGAATACATCAGATTACTCCTATGGCACAGCCGTTTTTGACTGGGGTTAGATTTGCGGTGAGATTACCTTTGTAAGGCTTCATCGACCTAAGTCTGATTCTCGATCTCCCACACGGCTGTGCCGGTATACGGGCCTGACTGTCCTTCCTCGTGTTTGTCGAGGTTGTGCAGTTACCAGGCTCCCCGGTATCGGCATGAGAGAAAGGCTGACAGTAGGGACAATCAGTTGCCTGTCGAGAGCCAACTGAGCCAACTTGGGGGAAATGCAGGATACCCTAAAACAGCGGGACGGGGTATTCCCACAGAGACGTCTCCCCGTATTTCGAAGATTTTCGGTGGGATCATCTCCAAGCGGGGCACCGTTGAGTTGATTAGTTTCTCGCATCCTCGTGTGCTGTCGTATTTGGGCGCACTGAGCGCTGTTCTCTCGGCCGTCTCGAGCTCCCCATTCGCAAAATGGTATGGCATCTCTATGAGAGTCAACTCGTGAAATTCAGCCGTGCCCATGAGGGTCAACAAGTTGAATTTCGAGGGCCCGGGGTTAATGCGATTCGGAGAGACGGGGGTCGCGAAGGTCACAGCAGGTACTCACGTTCGATGGAAGGCGGATTCGGTTGTCGGAAGATACAACAATTATACCGAACTCTATCTCACCGAAAAAGGGTGTCACTGCAGAGGCTGGTACATCTTAATGGCCTAAAAATGGGACCTTGAATGATTTTGATTTCAGCTTCAGTTTTAATGCCTTTGTTTTCCCCGCTGTAAAACGAAAGGTACCTCAAGTCCATTGTTCTATAGGGGGGAAAGTTTTACTGATGGCCTTTTTAGGACGGACAAAGGCTTCGCTCAATCAAAACCTTTTAAGGTTTCATCCAAAATGAATTGGCCTTTGCTGTGTGTGAATCCAGGAAAAGGGAAGACTCGGGAAAAGGTATGCAATCCTCACCTTCCTACCGTTTTGGTACGGGTGAATTCTCAACGGCAGCGCTCAGCTGTCGATGGGAATCGGTCTCGGGCGTGGTACCCAGAGAATACGATAGGACTCAATCCAACTGAAAAATGAGTCAGGCCTGCACAAGACACGAAACCTACCGAAAACATACGCAACCTTATCCCACCTTCCCACTTTTTTTAACGTCCCTCCATATTGACCTTGTGAAAGAAAGGAAAATCTTGTCTCCTTTATCAGTCATCATATACGGAGTGCGTGATGCCTCCTTACCTTCCAGTGAACTCGCTCAGCTGACTCTGTTATAGTATGCTCGTAAAGGTGGGCATAGGCTGCTGATATTTTGCCACTGTCCACGTCCGTGATATATCTTAAAAAGGTTGGTCGATTGCCTTCTCGAGTGAGACTTTCGACCTCGATTTCACCTAAAGAATCTATGACTACTTGTAAGGGTCGGCCACCCTTCATTAAATTATGTACAATGAGGGCCGAGCACCTTTGACCTCAAGAAACAGGAGGCTATAATTAAGAGATTCGTCCTGTTTTTGACCAGCAAGGAAAACCCCTGGTGCGAGCGCTGACCTTACTTATATAATACCAGTGCTGATTTACAAATGTTGGCGAAATAGTCGACTTGAACTATCACTCGACCACGCCGTCGTGTATCGGCAAACAAATAAGACGTGTATAGCAACGCTCTCGTTGATATGTAAACACCGTCGCCTCAACATCCTGTGCCGATCTATTTTTTCCAGAGGTTTCATTTAGTCGAGCTTTTCGGAATAACGTTAAAAGTTGCTCAGTGCCGTTCTGACTAATTTCCCCGACTCCTCCTGCCTGGTGACAATATTGCGCAGCCAAAGCGCAAGGGCGGATTGATCAATCCGTCGGGTCTGGGCTGGATTTCATCGATTTTCCTTCCATCCCTGCTCTTGCGTGTACTAAAAACAGCTCCCATACGAGTGCACCTGGTGTTGTTCGCGTGTTGCCCAGGGTCGTATGCTATAGCAATAGTGTTCCGGCTGCAAAGACCGGGATTATTGGTGTCCAGCGCCATTTCGGAGAATCATACCGCTGCTTGGGTGGAGGAGGTCTGGGTGCCTGGAGGTAGGAGAATGAACCGAATGAGTGCAATTGGATGCAAAGCCAGTATGTTCATATCAGATGTGCTGGAGAGCTTTGGTACGCAAATTTTAATGTGTCGCAGGCTTTACATGCATTCATACAGCTGTTAGTTCAACACAGAATGAGTTTAAAACTACTCAAAACCGATACATACGAGCTAGATACAAATCTAGACACCGACGCTCGTGGTCATTGCTCGGATTTTCGGACGATGAAAGAGGGCCGGGCGGGCCGTGTCGCTATGGACGGCTGAAAAAGAGGCACGCGATATCATGTCAAGCTTTTGTTTCGGTATGCAGATCATCCATGCGTTCTTTGCAGAAATATATTTATAGGTATTCACCTCCGTGAATTTTCCAGCACAGTCTGTTGAATGGTATAAAAATTAGGACCTGTTGAGGTTCAAACTCAAGCAATCAGCATCTCTCTTTTGCTTTGTCTTCCATATACTGCATCCTAGTTATCATGTTCAAACACGCTTTCCGCCAGTTCGTCTTCACCGCCGCCGTGCTCGCACTGGTGTCGGCAATCCCGACTGGAGAGCTCGAGGAGCGTGCCAGCTGCACAATCTCCTCGGTGTCGACGGCCTCGTCCATCTCGAGCTGTTCTTCGGTCACTATCTCTGCCTTCACTGTTCCCAGCGGAAGTGAGTCTACGATACACTCCTTTAATACACTTCCTCCTTTGCTTACGGCAATCTCCAGGCACTTTGACGCTCTCCGTATGTTGCTTTCGAGAGGCTGCATCAGCTTGGGAATTATAACTAATGTATGTTATCAGCCCAAATCAGGCGCGACCATCACCATGGCTGGCGACATCACCTTCGCCAAGACCTCTAGTGCGTACCTCTAATAAGTATGTGATTGAGAGCTGACCGGTTGATTCCCACTTAGGCGACGGACCACTATTCACCATCGACGGCGATGACGTCACTTTCAATGGCGCGGGATACTCGTTTGACGTGAGCAGTTTTTCGTTGCTTATTGACACTTCGATGCGATAATAATATTGATTTTGATAGGGAAATGGTGCTGAATACTGGGACGGTGAAGGCACGAACGGCGGTGTCGACAAGCCTCACCCGTTCTTGAAGTGAGTACTCCCTATGTTTGCGGTGGTGTTCGAGAGTCTGATGATATGCCTAGGTTCAAGGGTTCCGGTACCTACTCTGACTTCACAGTGAGCTACTCTCTCATCTCCTGCTGTATAATGCTGAGCATAAACGACAGGTCTTGAACAGCCCCGCCCAGGCCATCTCTATCGGTAACAGTGACGGCCTCGTCTTTGATAGCATTACCGTATGTTTCCCATCTACAGTTCGCGCCCTGTTGGCCTCAGATCCGGTTTCTAGGTTGACAACAGCGATGGTGATACCGATGACCTTGGCCACAACACTGATGTGAGTACATCTCCCCATCCACCGCTGCAAAAACTAACAATCTGCAGGGTTTCGACGTTTCCGCCGACGACGTGACTATTCAAAACTCTGTCGTTAAGAACCAGGATGATTGTATCGCTATCAACGATGGCTCAAACATTATGTGCGTCCTATTCCACTTGTGAAAGCCCCTGCTCACCCGATTCATCAAATAGCTTTAAGAACAACAAGTGCTCTGGCGGTCACGGCATTTCCATCGGTTCTATCTCCAGTAGCAAATCTGTCACCGATGTCACTATCTCTGGAAACACCGTTACGGACTCGATGTACGGATTCAGGTAAAGTTTCCGAGAGTCTACCGGTTTGTTCCCTCTCTTGAACATGCACCCAGAATCAAGGTCAAGGCCTCTGCGACTAGCGCGTCCGTGTCTGGTATCACATACTCTGGGTGAGCAACACTCCGATTGTTCGGGCTCCGTCTTATGCCTCTTCGCACTATAGAAACACCCTTACAGGCATTGACGAGTACGGTGTCTTGATCACCCAGTCTTACCCTGATGACGAAGGTACTCCCGGAACTGGTGGACCTATCTCGTGAGTCAAATGGATGTCCGGGCTATGAGAACAGATTTTGATATCGTCTGACAGGGACGTGAACTTTTCTGGAAGCACTACTTCCATTACGTGAGTTTGTAGCCCCGTGATTCAACGATTCCCTACCGTGCTCATGCCAATGTCTGCTAGGGTTGGAAGCTCCGCTAAGCGCCTGGCCGTTGACTGCGGAGCCTGCTCTGGGTAAGCATTTCCCTTCAAGGAGCTTGAATGAAATGCATTCTGATTCGTCTGTATTGCAGAACTTGGGACTTCTCGAAATTGAAGATCACCGGCGGCTCAGCGGGAACAGTTGATAGCGATGATGCTACGGTGAGTATTTACTTCTTTCCTTGTCTCGACTCTCTGCTGACTTTAAGCATAGATCTCCGGGGGCACGTACTAATGCTATAGATTATACGCCCTCTGCTTTTCAGTATTTATATTCCCTAATATATTCTTGATTATTTTCTTGAATCTCCGTTGGTCACAAGACGGCAAAGAACAAAAGTTTGATCCTGCAATTGAAACACTCATTTCCGGTACCTCAAACCAGTCATCGACCATCAACCAAACAGCGGGTCTCCTACTACATCAGCAAAACCCACGTCTTTCCTGACTTTGGGTCTTGGACAAGACGAAAAAGACGGGAAAGACCAAAGATCAAATATCTTAACAAGTGAGCTATTATTTCATTGCCGAAATACTGAAGACCTGACCTGTATTCTGGGAAATCGGATGTTAGGTCCCTCCTACCCTAATTTAGTCGTTCTCCTCTGCTAAGATGTCGGCTTCTGCCATCATGGAGGGTGGCCAGCTTTTTCAACGGTGTTCATTGCGATCTTATGATTTCCTCGATACTCGGATTTCGTAGCCCTCAGAAGCATCATATTTTCAGTGAGCTGTCATCACCCGTCATCACTGGACGTGAATGATGGTCCGTGACCTTAGAAGCAGTAACTTTCTGCTAGTTCTTGCTTCTTCTGGCAAGTCCTGAATTCGTCGATCCTTGGAGCTGCTTTGAATTGAACTTATCTACCGTAGTCGAATAAGCGGTAGTAGGGCTTCACGATGTCACATCAGAATGGCAGTAATGCTACGCGTGTGTTGATACCAGAAGGAATCGGACAGGCTTCAACGCTTTGGCGAGTAACTATCATCATTAAATTCACCTGACAACTCCCAGGCGGGAGCCCTATATATACTAAAGGTACTTCTTTCTGCTCGTCGTCCAAATGTCCATCCCCATCAATATATACGATATACACTTAATTTCCCCAGGCAGTGCTTGATCCCCTAATGTCTGGAAGGTCAGGTATGCTTCAAGATACGGTTTGTTATTGAAGATGACGACTCACATTCATCTATAATACGTTCTCAACTACAAGGGCCTCCCTTATCAAACAGAATGGGTTGAATACCCCGACATCGAGCCGCTCTACGCGAAAATCGGAGCCAAATCTCACATTTCTAAACCCGATGGTGTGACACCCCATTACCTGGTCCCCGTTCTCCGCGACCAGTCAACCGGAGTTGTCATATCCGACTCGGCCGAGATCGTGCGATACCTCGACAAAGCCTATCCTGACACGCCCGCCGTCTTCCCTTCCGGAACCGACGCCTTCCATTATGCCTTCAATGATGCTCTGGAAAGGAATTTCAGTGCATTACGGCAGTTCGCACTGATCGCGACCTACCCTATCTTGAATCCCCTCAGCAAAGGGTTCTTCAGGGATAGCAAAGAGAAGAACATGTTCAATGGAAGGACACTGGAGGAGGTGGCTCTAAAGGGTGTTGACAAGGCGAAGGAGTGGGCGCGATTGAGGGATGATTTCGGAAATATCGATGCATGGATGAAGAAAGAGGACAAGTACTTCATGGGCGACGTGATTTCTTATGCGGATTTTACTATTAGTGGGTGGCTCTTATACATCCGGATAGTTTATGGCGTGGACAGTGAAGAATGGAAGGACACATCGACATGGCATAGAGGCAGGTGGGGAGCCCTGGTGAAGAACCTCGAGAAATACGAAATTGTAGTACAGGACACTGCTAGAGATCCACGATTATAGGTGCACATTCCGATGCCGAACCGAAGCAGTGAATCTGATGTTTAGACATTTGTTTGATACCAATATAGTCAGATAATTCCCAGGGAAAGTAGTCCTCCAACACAGCTACAAGTGATCTAAAGTTTCAGTAGCATTGGTATTTTGCGATACATAAACGTCTGGAGTTCGGAACGGACCTGGGAAGGCTAGGCATCTGGGTTCGCCCTTATAGACTGATGATCACTTAGCCGTTTGGAGTGCTGTGATAGTCTAACGGCTCGTGGTATTAGTAAACGAAGTCCATGTCACATTTTTTTCGGTCGTTGATACGTTAGTTCGATCGCACATCGGTCAGTGGTCACCGTCGGTGTCGCTGCTTATTTATCTTTGTAATTTCCACTCGGAGTGACGGTTCTCAGGCTTCCATGTGTCCTTCATCCAGGCACATTATTCAGCGACATGTGTATCATAAAATCCACGCTAGTTTGAGAGATAGAATCATTACTGAGATGTCTCCGGAGATACCTTGGCCCAAAACCTAGCATGAAAACACAAGCACCGTTTAACTTTGCAGCGGAAGAGGCTAGATGACTTACTCGCAACGCTTGATCAAACCCTTATCCGTCACGAAAGGCCTCACGATAGGCTTGTCTTCATCCGTTTTGTTAAACATCATCTCCGTGAATCCGTGATCCCAGCTACTCCACTTGGGGGTGACAACTGTAGCATCATTCGGATTGAGCGACATCGCGACAGACAGGAACGACTGCTGCCATGCTTTCAAAAATTCGGGATTGGTGAAAGTGGGTGGGATGGCGAAACTAAGGAGGGTCAAGTTAGGGTCCATTCTAAGCAGTAAAACCTCACGTTGAGAAATCATATGATAGATCAAGCGCGTGTGTACCAGGTGGGATACCCAATTCAGCCTGTGGAAGTATTCAGATCTCAACAGACAAAGAGAGTGGAACTCGATTAGTAACCTTCCATCCGTTGCGGCCAAAGGCAGATACCGCAGCCAGGGCAGGACAGACGAAGATGGCTACATATGTGGGCATCAGCGATATCATCAAAGTCACAGTGAACAACCTACATTCACCTATGACTGCCGATGCTTCTTCTTGTACCGAGGTCAAGCCCATTTCTGAGTACATCTCCGCGGCTTCCTGTATCTGCCTTTTGCTTAATCGAGGGAAAAGCTCCGTAACATACCGACTTAAAGTGAATTTGTCTGCTATGAGCACATCGGGAGTTATGAATAATGAGCCTTCATCTGAATTCGTGGTCACCAACAGGGCATCCTGTAGAGATAGTAGTAAGAATTGGGGCATTCATCGCAGATCCTAATTCTTACACCATTGACTTTACCACGCTGTAAAGTGACCATGGGACGTTCCGTGATAAAAGTGCCATCTACTACCGGGACAAACGTGTACGTTCCCATAAAGTTAGCAAATCCAATCTGCGTATCTGCTTCGAGAAGAGAGGAAGCAGTCGCAGAGCGGAGACATTCCAGAGAATCTTGCGCATGGCCACAGCTTGGAAACGAGACAGATTAGCTGTATGTCCCTGAAACCTCAGCGTGTACTCACTTCACGGCAGAGAGTACTTCTGAGTACACACTCTGTTCGAGGATCAGCGATGATACAAAGGTGCAAGAACGGGAACAAGCACCTCGGCTATCGGGTCATCGTAATCATACTGGAACGGAAGGAAAGGAGAGTTCATCAACACAGCACGGAAGAGTGGGGGTTCAGTTTCCCCGCCGTGAGCGACGAGGTGCTGGAGCATAGAACCTGCACCGGCTGACTGACCCCAAATCGTAACCTTACTAGGGTCGCCCCCGAATGATGATATCTACATTGATGGTTAGTGCTGAGACAAAGTACCGATTAGATGTGATGTACATGCCCCTGTACCCATTGAAGGGCGAAATTCTGATCCACTAGGGAGATGCTGCCATCAACATATGGAAATTCTACAGTAAATTGGGCTGCGACTCACGCAGTCCGGCATTGAGAACGCCCCCGTACTTCACTGCAGCCCCAGGTAGGAAACCTTATTGAGCACAGTTCTTAGGACGTGAAGATAAACTTGACTCATTGTTCACTCACCGAAAACTCCGAGACGGTACTGAATACTGACAGCGACGAGCCCATAGTTAGATCCTTTCACAAAGTCTTGGACGGGGTACAAAGATGTGTTTCCAGCATCGTATCTGCAAGTCAAGTATAAGCAGGGACATACTGGACCAGATGTAAAGAAAGAAATTGACCCGCCACCATGCATATAAACGATAACCGGTAGGAGAGGATCTTCATCCCGTCTGTTCGAGGGTGTGTGTACGCTGCCGAATAGTATCGGAAACTGAGCGAAATAGAATAGAAACATAGGACTACTCAAGGAACAAGCAATCTTCATCAGAGAACCCATCCATGTTTCTCTGTACTAATAGTTGATTACCAGCATGAGTGTTTGGAAGCGGCATTTTATGTTTGTGACGGCGCAGTCGACGGTAGGGATTTCTGATCATTCGACCGGCAGACCCGGTAATTGATGCTTGAAAGCATTGATTTGGATACGTCGTAGCGTTCTGGAGGGCTGACATTGAGGCAGGCGTATGTGGCGCAGCCCACCTCAGGCTTCCTGATAGTTTTATGGGCTCCAGCCTCTACATAATGGGTTTTATTGACGGCTTACCGGTAGGCGGTGCGGCATACCTCACACCGAGAAAGCTTGTGACTCCATCCACGAGTTGGAGGTTCGACTGGTACGTGGCGTGACCTAGATCAACTTTCTTCGTTGTAGCTTGGTTTTCTGGATACTGTCGGGCCAAACAAGAGACAGCCAATAGAAGAATAGCCGTGGAAAGCATGGTGTGCAATGTGGACGTTGGTATCAAGACTATGGAGACTTTCCCTTAGATCATTGCACCTATACAAACAGACAAGAGAGAGTGGGAAATCATGTTCAAGCGTCCATCAGCGCTAGAATTCGGAGATCCGAGTGCCTGCCGCTTCGATGCAGTTATTATTAACGATTTTAAGCGCCGAGGATGTGCACGTCTTAAAACATGAGTTTTCAGAGGCACAGGTATTGCGTTTGAAAAGCTAGACTGCTTCGTCAGAGAACGTGCTTCAGGTGAAAATGAAAATAAGCCTTCGAGGAGATGAGTCTTGGATTGAGCGCGCAAAAACGTCAAGCATAGCCAAGCATTGATGCCGGCGGTTGCGGCCCCGCGATTGCCGAACTGGCCGCCATCCCTCTCTGTCCGTGCACATCATGCCGCTCATCTTCTTCCAATTTTTGTTTTTGTTTTTTTGCGATGGCGGTTCGCTTCTTGCCCCTTCTCTATTTCTTTCCGATTCTGCAGTTCACCGACCACTGAAAGTACACTATGTACTGAGACGCGGCGCTATCACTGGGGTCCAAATCTCTTTCCCTCTCAATTCACGTTCCCAGGTCTTCCCTGCCGCGGTATTGGCGCGTAATAAAATAGGAAATGTACTACTGATATACCTTGCATCCTTTTTTTGTGCATTATTCTGGCTTCTTTTGTCCGCTTCCATTCAGATGTCCTGAGCATTTTTTTACTGTAGAGTTCAAGTTGTCTTGACGGGGGCACGCCAATGCTCTTCCCACTCCATCATCATACTCTCGCACAGTAAAATGTCGTGAAGGAAGGGGATGAGTCTTTTCGCCTTACCGACTTTGAATGGTCGTGACTTGGTGGTTCTTGTCTTTGTGGCGAGTTGCGTGAACTTTTGAAGGGCGGTTTGATTCCTTTGGCGATTGGAGATAGTCGGTCGAGCCCCATAGGGTTACGAATCTGTTTAGCATTCTCTTGTAGACTTAGATTGTTTAGAGGGAAATAGAAGTAGGTCCCTAGAACGTTTTTCCAGAATGTTGGCACACCGATATATTCTAGACTCCATGCAAACATGCTCTGGAAACAAGAGTCAAGAAAGTAGGTCGAAGCACAAAAAGGAAGAACAAGGGGTGTCTTGTAGAAGATGAGTATATGCTGCAGATGATCGGATACAGATGCAAAATCAGAGCAGATAAATGGATCAAAAGGACCAGGAGTGCATGTCAAGCTTCCTTACGACTTCAGACTCGGATATTCAAGCAAGAAATTGTGGAATTATAGAAACCAGCAAAGTAGAATACGGAGCACTATTTCCAGACTATAATATCATCCACCCTAATACGATCCACCGGAAATCTATTCTCGAAGGTCAGCAGAAAGTCGAAGTCAGGGAGGGATACGTACAGTAGCGTCGTCGCTATCGACTGTCCCTGCTGAGCCGCCAGTGATCTTCAGCTTTGAGAAGTCCCAAGTTCTGCAAACACGAATCAAGACGTATTCCGGTATTTGCTTGAAGACGATTGCTTACCCAGAGCAGGCTCCGCAGTCAACGGCCAGGCGCTTGGCGTCATCTCCAACCCTAGGGGAAATCTACGTGAACAGTGGCGGTATGAACAGGGTGCTGGGCTCACTTGATGGTGGTGGTGCTTCCAGTGAAGTTCACGTCCCTATCAAGCTATATCAGAACCTGCACTCATAGTCCGGGCATCGGTTCGACTCACGAGATGGGTCCACCAGTTCCGGGGGTACCCTCGTCATCAGGATAAGATTGGGTGATCAAGACACCGTACTCATCGATGCCACTGAGAGTATTTCTATCGTACAAACAAGCATGAGAAGAAGTCTGAATCATCGGAGTGCGACTCACCCAGAGTACGTGATGCCAGAAACGGACGCGCTAGTCGCAGAGGCCTTGACCTTGATTCTGGGTGCACATTCAGGAGAGGGTACAAACCGGTAGACTCTCAGAAACTTTACCTGAATCCGTACATCGAGTCCGTAACGGTGTTTCCAGAGATGGTGACATCGGTGACGGACTTGCCACTGGAGATGGAACCGATGGAAATGCCGTGGCCGCCAGAGCACTTGTTGTTCTTGAAACTGGAGGATGGCATCGTATGAGCGACGGCTTCCACGGGTGAAAGAGGACGTACATGATGTTTGAGCCATCGTTGATGGCGATACAGTCATCTTGGTTCTTGACAACAGAGTTTTGGATAGTCACGTCGTCGGCGGAAACGTCGAAACCCTATAGGCGATCAACTTTTGGAGCGAAACAAAATAGAAGTATACTTACGTCGGTGTTGTGGCCGAGGTCGTCGTCATCACCATCACTGTTGTCGATCTACAAAGTGCCGCTGAGGACCATGGAATGCAAAACAATGACGGTAAACGTACGGTGATGCTGTCGAAGACGAGGCCATCACTGTTACCGATAGAGACAGCCTGAGCGGGGCTGTTCAAGACCTGTCGCTTACTCTGAGCTTCATACAATAGGAAAGAAATAGAGTTACTCACCGTGAAGTCAGAGTAGGTACCGGAGCCCTTGAACCTATGCATACTATGAGACTATCGAACACTAGCGCGAAAAGGGGACCTACTTCAAGAACGGATGGGGCTTGTCAACACCGCCGTTGGTGCCTTCACCATCCCAATACTTGGCGCCATTTCCCTATTGCAAAGATTGTAACGTTGAAAGTGGCAGACAACGAAATTCCGCTCACGTCGAACGAGTATCCCGCACCATCGAATGTGACGTCGTCGCCGTCGATGGTGAACAACGGGCCGTCGCCTAGAATGGAATCAAGTCAGATTCTAGTCATGCACCTATAAGAGGTACGCACTAGAGGTCTTAGCGAAGGTGATGTCGCCAGCCATGGTGATGGTTGCACCCGACTTGGGCTAGTACATGAATCGTGTTAGACTCATTACCTCGAAACAAGATCCTAAACTACGTACAGACAGCGTCAAAGTGCCTAAAGGTATAATTGTCAGCTAAAGTACGCAAAAGACAAACCCGCCCTCGACTTACTTCCGCTGGGAACAGTGAAGGCCTTGATGGTGACAGACGAGCAGCTCGAGATGGACGAAGCCGTGGAGACAGAGGAGATCGTGCAGCTTGCACGCTCCTCGAGCTCTCCTGTCGGGATGGCCGACACAAGGGCGAGCACAGCGGCAGTGAAGACAAACTGACGGAAGGCGTGTTGAAACATGATGACCAGGATGAAGGACTGAAAGCAAACAACAGATGCTTGGTGCTCCAACCTCTACGTATCCTGATTTTATACCATCCAAGAAACTGTGCAGGAAGATTCACGGAGGTGGACATCCCAAAATAAGCTTCTGCGAAGAACGCCTGGACGATCCGTATAACGAAGTAGGGCTTGGCATAATTTTGCACAGGACGTCTGCATAGCGACCCGGGTTCTAATTGGTCCTGAAGACGTCGCTCAAAGTCCGAGGATGAGGTCAGGTGGGCGCGTCTACTCGGACATCTGCGAGGATTGTAGAATTGGCTGATGAGATATATTTGAATGGTTTCGGCATCGAGGATCTAGAGGGACACACAGTCTTTTACGAGTTTGGACTACGAGGACTATGATCACTAACATCTAGGTCAGCTTCGACAGCAAGCAGGTGTGGGATATATGCTCTTCTTGTGCTCATACTCCAGACCATCCCGCTGATAAGCGGCGCGGTCAGTATTTCCGGGAGAGTATCCGAGCGCGCGTTGGGGTATACATACAGCCGTACTTTTGCAACCGTTGTCCGACCCAAAGGAAATATATTTCCAATCGCGACTGCTCGAGACAAAAATGAGGGTCTGCCTGGGTGTGACTACCGATGAAATGCCGGTTGAGAATACGAGAACAACGTTGACGCGACGTCCAGGAGGCTTAAAGGGAGCACGAAGAGCTGCTCTTCTCTACACAGTAGACCCGCCTCGGGCGCCGCTCACATCGCCCTCATTTTTATTCGTGCAGTATGACGTTCGATAAGCAGCGCCAGTGGTCGAAACTAGCTGAATGCAAAGAGCATTATTGTTGGCGTCAAAAGAGGAGCATCAAAGTAACAGGCTCACCAAAGTTTCCTGACACAATTCTTGCAGATTTTGAAGGTCGTCGCTTTTTCTTCTCATGCAACTGACTTCTAGCAACGAACCTATAGGGACGCCCGAACTGAGTCTCCAAACTTGCAACGATGCGATAAAAGCGAGAGCCTGATGATCCTACGTGTGTGTAACTGAAGCCTGGATCCAAACGGTGGGTCACGGTGACGACCTGAGATTAGAGAATCCTTTTTTCTCGAATCTTCCCTAGCAATTAGCAGGGAATAATCAACAGAGGCTGTTAAATGCGCACCATCCCGGTCGTCCTGTGGTTTTGGTATTGACAAAAGTAACATCCTTCAACCGTCACTGGTCAGAGATGCGTCAGGGATCCTCAAGAGCTCCACACCCAGTGGGTAGCTCGTTCGTCATCCAGTAATATCGGGCGTCAGTCGACGACAAGTCATATGGCATGAAAGGGTTCCACGCTACAACGAAGGCGACATGATCGACATCTAGCGCGATGATGCCTACCAGAGGTCAGTGTTGGCGGACAGTAACATTCCATGTTGACCCTATGGTGTCCGCGCGCGGGTCCCGAGATGGTGAGAACTAGGTATTGAAATTCGGCAACGAATAGCAGCTGGTGGTCTGCTGGAGGACAGCATATAGAGGAGGCACGGATGAGATGATGGTGAGAGAGGAAGGATAATTATTGATGTCACTGATGCTGCCGTAATCTACCGTCCTTCTCTCTTCTTGACCACGACTATCATCATGACCGCCATTCTCTGCGCACAAACCTCAGCAGCCTCGGTGAAACTACTAACAATTTCGACGTCGCTCATAACGCCTAGCCTTGAAAACGAACAGCGCGAAAAAGCCGCCAGCTATTTACACGCTTTGAGCCTCGGAGGCAAACAATGGTTGACGATCGCTAGCATTGAATGGGCTGACACTGGGGAGTGTGAGATTGTAATAGTACACTGGGCCAGTCTGGTGCGTGTTCGGTCTGTTTTGTTGTTTCACCTGTCCTGATTCTCGTCAGGCTCGCTGAATTTGACTGCGAGCTGTTCTGCAGACAATGCGAAGCATCTTATTTCCATCGTGATGTCCGCATATGAAAGTTTCATGAGATAGCTTGCAGTGGACCTTGCCATCATCACTCCCAGGGAACGTTACACCCCAAGAAACTGATATTATCGGGATATTGCCTGGGATCTATGCTTTGGGTAACGCTCGCTGGCTAGATATCAACCAGGTCACCGCTGTCAAGGATTCGTGTCTTAGCTGCCTGGTCAATTGGCCCGACCTCACTACCCACCACAGGTGCGGTGCAAAAGATCGAGAAATCGAAGGTCTCTTGTGGTTACAGCCTAACCTACGCCTGCGGTGGACCCATACTTGACACTGATATCAGCAGAACTGAGAGTTCTTGATACTTAACCCGACACAGCAAACGGCCACACACTCGCAGAGTGACAATCCTTGTTGTTTCGTTCAACAACCTGTTGTCATGACAGGCGTCGAATGATCCAAAATGATACCAGAATGGCAGCATGGCATCGTCTTTGAAAACATATTTTTTCAAACCGCACGTTCCATTTCCTACTTTGCGGACGGTTTGCTCATTAATTTAAGTATGCAGAACAGTACCCACTGTCGAACATGCCTCATATACAACTGGGATGTTACGCCACTGGAAACGAAACTACACAATCTGACACCTATCAGGACCGAGGCGGTCTGACGGGATTAGGAATCTGGTGTTACTCGGTCGTTTCGATCCCACTTCCTGTTCAACATTATATCAACGACTTCGAAACATTTTGACAAGGGCCTGGATCCATGGTGCTGTTTGACTATATTGAGAAGCGGTATTTCTCCACTTACTTCGTGGGCAGGTATAGAATGACGCAGGTCTTCCTCGAACATTGTCAGTATTGAGGCGAATCATATAGTACTTTGTTACATCCACAGAATATGATACCGCTCTCAAGGCGAATTATGCCACAACATACCGATCCGGAGTCATCTCTAAACATTGCGCATTGCCTCAGTTGTTCTTGTCATGGAAACTTGAAGCCTGTGAGTTAACACTGGACGGTTATCACTCATTCATAAAATATCATCAATTCTCCGTCCCCTAAACGCGGCGGTGGCTTGAGAATGTTCACTCATTAGGGATTCGCCTAAAAATACTAGGTTCAACACTTTCGCAATAAGATAACTCCTCCGCTTCAGCACCTGATACTTATCTAGGCTTATTTTAATTTTGCTGGATCTTTTTTCTCTTTGTCTTTCTAATTTTTGTAGCATGCATAGACGGATTCCCTTGCGACTTGACAGGACTTGGGGAAGTGATCTTAACTTATAGTATTTAATCCTTCGAAGAGGTGCGTGGTACCGCCACTGCGCACTTGTCGTTTACAGGACAACTCATTAATACATCATAAGCACACTCGACGAGGTGAATGCTTCAATTTTTACTTCGTCTACCATTGATATTGAATATAAATTAACAAGTGAACCAAGAGGTACTAGAAAAAACAAATAGCATTTTTGTTCCTGGACACGATCGCTCAAATGCAGTCATCGAAACCTGAACAAAGATCGACAATGTCGAAACTTTTGGATGATGTCGCACTCTTACGGAAGTTCTCTGGCACTGTTGTGACCACGTCGGTATTCGAAGGAGGGCTGTGGAATGGGAGAAGGGGTGATCTTTACAGGCTAGGGGTTTTTAGACTATAATAATCACCTAAATGATGTGCACTAAGCTTTTTCTCGACGTCATTGCCCATAGTCAACGTATCAATGATAGAGAGTCAAATCAGTGATCAGTGGAAGCGGCGAATCAACTGCGATAGTGAATGTTCAAGTAATGTCTCGAGTCTTGCCACGTAGTCTCTGCAGAGATGCGCGGAATGTGGAGCTTCGATAGTCATCGTTGCCCACAATTCGGGGCAGAGTGTACCCAAGATACCAAGGACCCTCCGCGACTGTGAAAATGTTGAACCCTACGATATGTGCGTTGGGATCGTCAATTACCATCCACGTGCGACATAGGATTCCCGCTACCATCTCCGCTGGTACGCGGCGGACTGGAGATAACGTGACGGTGTAATGATGCTGGAGGGATTGGACCCGCATTACCCAGCAGGTCAAGGGCTGAGTGGATTTGTCGGCCAGTGACCTCCAAGTTCTTCATTGATTTGTTCAGGTTGACGCATTGTGGGGGCGACGGCAAGTTGTTGGAATGCAGCAGGGCGGCGATATCGGGTGAGTGGGTAGTAGGAGCCATGGGCGCACAGTTAAAGCACGGAAGCCGTCGTTCAGAATATGATGCCCACGGTAGAAGATGGAAGAAAGAAAAACTGACATTTCTGGCAGAGGTTCCCATGTATTTCTTAAGCACTGGATTCGTCAAGGCACGCTGTGTTGGCCACAATAGAAGACCGCGGAGATGGATGACGAAAAAAATGAAACAAATCCCCCTGACGCGTCTGGACGTAAAATAGCGTTCGGTGTCGGGTTCATCAAATGAATGACGTGCTGGGAAATCAAAGTACCTAGTATGACGATGGAGCGCTACGCTGTTCCTTGTCGGTAAAATATGTGGATAGCAGAGAAACGCTAGATCTAGTGTGAGAGTTCGCTTGGTATCTGGTGGCTGGGTATACCGCTGAAGGGATAAAGTTCCGAGGCCTACGTTCCATAATGGTCGCGACGGGCGAAGGCGTAACGTTATCTCCGGTGATGAAGGCCAAACATATTGAAGGCTATCAGAGACCCGTAAGCAAAAATAAAGGCAAGAAAAAGAGCGAAGTATGCACTAGCGTTCTCCTATGCGTTGCTACTGTATGCGATTCGCGTGATGGACTATGTATGGGCCCAACGTGACAGTCTTTCTGCTAGCTCTACGTGTTTGAATAATATCCCACTTCCCCGCACCGCGAATCAGGTATCTGAAACCCTTCACTCGTGACTGCGAGAAGCGCAAGCATGCAACTCTTGTTATCGAAAAAGAGAGTCATATCGGAAAAAGGCATTTGAATGGGGGCGAACTTTGCCAAACGTCTATCACGGTATACAGGGTCGCATCGTACATGGCATTCATCCGAGGTCCTCAATTTCTCCTACTATCAAGGAGAGGTGAGCCACTTTTTTGCTCCCAAAGATTATTTAGCAGAAATTTTTTTCAAAGGAACAGGACCTTTACACAGCTAGATATAATTGGGCCGGAGAACTCGCCAGTCCTGCGAGAGAATGTGGTGAAAGAGGTTGTCCATCTCTGAAGGTAGGACACGGACTACAGCACCGATTCTTAGCATTTATTCCGCTTAACGGAAACCAGGTATCGAGCTCCTGGTCGAGAAAAAATGTGTGTCTTGCTTAAAATGATGTCAAAAGAGAACATGGCAGCTGGAAAATAATGAGTGAAATGTTGTGTGATAGTCCGTGGTAAACGTACGGAGAATCAAAGGTCGTTCTTGCCGTTACTGTCGTCCAATTGCACGCCTGCTACAACCCTCCTGTCTAACCACGGAGCGGTATGAGATATCATACTCCCCGTTTATAGCCGCCGGCCACCGACCAGTCCATCTATCGATTCGCTGTATTTTCGATATAAGGTCGCATTGCTTTGGGCCAGGATACAGCTTCAAATTTCATCCGTAGCGAGAACTGCACAGATGAAGGCTGGGAATAGAAAGGAGTAATTTGATGTTGGCCGAGAAATGCCGACTGTTTCATCCGCTCCGAAAGCCTCCGAAGTAGCTAGCTTTGCCATCATTCAGAGTTACCAGAACCAGCATTAGGCATTTCGTTGCTACACAACCGCGACACTCCGTCGAATATGTGCTCAGATCTATGTTGATCCTGGGCTTACAGGGCTAGGGCAGCATTCCATCTGATGCCGTCTTCGTTTGTGGGCGCACATGACCTTAGACAAAAGTAAGGCTAATGTTCTGATGTAACCTTTGACACAATAGTGCAAGCTGCCGGGTATGAAGCTCACTCTTATTCTACCTATTGTGTTTGGCGTTGCATTTGACTACCTTTTGTCTCGAGCTAGCCTTATAAAATGCGTGTTAGGCGAGTTGGTATCAAACCAACATTCTCGGCAAAAACCCTTCCTTGTAGGTCTACTTGCTCTCTCCTATCCGCCTCTTAATTGACTGCCACATTTACAGTGTTTATCTCTATATGTCAACCACAAAGACTTTTCTCAATAATCTGCTGGACAGATACGGCTATATCTCATCCATCACCCGCTCACCAGAGCTATCCACCCTCGTCACCACCAACAATGCACCGTTGCCCTTCCAGACTGCGCAGCTCAAGTCCTTGGTCGCGGGTCTCCGTCCAAAGACCACCCAACTGCAGGACGAGATTGACCATCTTAAATGGGCGACAGAGACTTTGGAAGTGCACGCTTCCCACCTTAGTGAAATCACGCGCGACTACGAAACAGCACTCTCACCCATTCGGCATCTCCCTGCAGAGATCCTCATCGAGATCTTTCGCTGGACATGCGTCGATTGCAACGCTTATAATCCATATCACCTCTGCGGGTTCAACGTCTTCGAGATTAACCAAGGGCCCTGGTTACTCAGCCACGTGTGTGGCTCGTGGAGGAATATAGTCACGACGGTCTGTTCTGACCTCTGGTCGCGCTTCGTGCTTGAGATCCCCGATAAAACGGTGAAGGAAGACGAATACGGTCGAGACGTTCTCCGCGTGAGGCCCTCTATGAAGTATGATATGATCGCACTTTTCGAGCGTGCGCTCAAACGGAGCCGCGGGAGGTGCCTTGATTTTTCTTTCCGCTATTTTAGGTTTCATGAGGGTTGGGAGCATAGAGGCGAAGATGAGGATGAGGAGGATGAGGAAAACGAGGACGACGTCATGTCCAGTTGTCTCGATATGTTGGTACGCCGTTCCAAACGCTAGAGGTCGGCTGAGCTGGTTTTGCCTGGCAACCTTCTTTCAGACATCTCCTCAGTCAGAGGAAAAATCGGCAGACTCGAAGAGGTCTATTTGTGCTGCTGGCAGGAGGCCCCTCCACTGCAAAACATCGATGGTTTCGAGATCGCGCCAAATCTTAGAACCGTTCATCTCAGAAACATGCATCCAGATGCTGTGGTTCCATTCCCTACAGACAGCTTGGTCTCGTTTCTTGATCATAGACAGCTTCCAGAGCACAAGAGGCTATCTGAATATCTGAATATTGTCACATCAGCACCTAATCTCTCGTCGTTCTCGTACCATCACTACGGTCGCGTACCGAAATCTGGCAGGACAAATCTCTCTCCTGTTGAGACTAAATCACTTCAGACGCTATCTGCCTCTCTGGGCACATTCTTGTCCGCACTCACCTTACCGAATTTAAAGAGCATGACTCTGACAACTGGCATCATCGGCGCGAAGATTCTTTACCCACGCTGCTACCCGTGCCCGAGAGACGCCGTCTCAGCGCTTCATGGATTGATCACCCGCTCGGAGTGTTCCTTGACGAAGCTTCATCTCATGGACGTGAAAATGGATAAAAACGTGCTCCCTATAATAAAGCTATCCGCCAAACTCGAGTCTATTATCATCGAATATAGGGGGCGTAAATGGCAGGACGAATCAGAGTCTACTATCAACTCGATTTTTTGCCATATGTCGAAGACAGATCCGATCCTGGTTCCATTTCTGAAGGAACTGGTGATTATCTCGCGCGGAGACAATCGGGATCGAATCGGCTTCTTAGGTCAGAATTTTGCCGCAATGGTGATCTCACGCCGGAAACCACATCTCTTGTCAAAACTTGAAAAAGTCGTTGTCAATATTAGGGGCGACAAAGGGATAGTGCCTTGCACATCCCAAGAAGAACTTGAGGGTTTGAGGGATAGTGGCCTTGATTTTCAGCTGAATATATATGACCCTCGCCTTTGGTGATCCTTATATATTAGGCTATATATTCCATGTAGTTACAGAGCCATTTTATGAAAGATATTTGCTAACAGAGATCCGGGCATGATCACAGAGCCGTGACTCTGTTGTGAACCTTCAGGAAATATGAGGCGTCGCGTCCGTCTGGATATCACCGTGAGTGGGGTAACTGACAATTTGCTCTTGAAATGGCAAAGGCTCAGATATGTTGTAGTGATGTTCTGTGAATTCGTCACCACCACAAGGCTCATCCGTCGTTAGACTCGGATTATTCACAGTCTCTTGTAGATACCTTCAATGGATACCGCCGCAAGGACCCCCTGAATAACCAAAAATAAATTATAGAATGGAAGCCAGATATAGGCCTAAGAGTTTATACAGCCATATATTGAAGTCCGAATCGAAAAGAAATGGCGACGGACACCGCAAATGAAATTTACCGATTTGCTCTCACTAACTCTGAGGCGGATTGTTCGCGGATATTGTCCCAATTTCTGGATAAGACTGGGCATTCGAGATGATCCTCGTTGGGAATGAAGCGTTCAACATAGTTTGCGATCCCGATATAGCGATAAACATCTAGCCATCTAAACTGAGGTCCTCTTCCCACTATTTGATGTTCAAATTCGATGATAGCTGCATATGAAAAGAAAAGCATTTCGTTGGGAGTTGATGAAATACCAGGGACTCGGGTGTGCCCTTGACCCAGATAGATAGACGGGTTTTCCTTTTTCTGAGCGAGAAAATAGGATAACCAAAAGTATATTAAAGGATGGTATTATTGACTGACGGGCGACGTGGAATAACGACCTTAGTATGTACCCCCTGAAATCTATGCTTAAAGTCAGAAGACGGTCAATACGAAGGAAGGGAGTCAATACGCACCGTGGCATCGTCGCTATCAACTGTTCCTGCAGAGCCACCAGTGATCTTCAATTTCGAGAAGTCCCAAGTTCTGCCAACGAGCGGATTAGAATTGCATTCCGTTTTACACCTGAACATGGAAGCTTACCCAGAGCAGGCTCCGCAGTCAACGGCCAGGCGCTTAGCATCATCTCCAACCCTAGCAGAATTCGCGTGAGCACGTTAGGAGATCAATCAGGGGAACTCAAGCTCACGTAATGGTAGTGGTACTTCCGGTGAAGTTCACGTCCCTGTCAGAGTATATCAAAATATGTACTAATTTCCTGGGCATGGGACACACTCACGAGATGGGTCCACCAGTTCCGGGAGTACCTTCATCGTCGGGGTAGGACTGGGTGATCAAGACACCGTACTCGTCAATGCCACTTAGGGTGTTGCTATATGGACAGGCTTAAGTGAGAGTGTGGTCAGTCAAAGTGTTGCTCACCCAGAGTATGTGATACCAGAAACCGACGCGTCAGTGGCCGAGGCTTTGACCTTGATTCTGAGGAGGAATTCAGAAGAGCGAATACACCGATAGAGCCTCTGGAAACTTTACCTGAATCCGTACATCGAGTCCGTAACGGTGTTTCCAGAGATGGTGACATCGGTGACGGACTTGTCACTAGAGATAGAACCGATCGAAATTCCATGGCCGCCAGAGCACTTGTTGTTCTTGAAACTGGTAGACGCATCGAGTGAGTGACGGCCTCCACGACTGGAGTAGCACATACATGATATTTGAGCCATCGTTGATGGCGATACAGTCATCCTGATTCTTAACGACAGAATTTTGAATAGTTACATCGTCTGCAGAAACGTCGAAACCCTACGGATGGTCAGCCTCTGGAGCAAACCAAAAGGCCAAAAGGGAACTACGCTTACATCAGTGTTGTGGCCGAGGTCATCGGTATCACCATCGCTGTTGTCAACCTAGAAAGCGGATTTGAGGCCTCCGTAGGGCGAACAAGATATGGAAAACCTACGGTGATGCTGTCGAAGACGAGGCCATCGCTGTTACCAATAGAGACAGCCTGAGCGGGGCTGTTCAAGACCTACCGTTCACGTCCAGTAGCATACAGAAGCAGGTAATAGAGTTACCCACCGTGAAGTCGGAATAGGTACCGGAGCCCTTGAATCTATGTGTATCATTGAATCCTCGAACATCATCGCGAAAATGAAAAGGACGCACTTCAAGAACGGATGAGGTTTGTCGACACCGCCGTTTGTGCCTTCACCGTCCCAGTATTCCGCGCCGTTTCCCTATCAATGCCGTTGTAATGTTAAAGGGTCAAGATAATGAAACACCGCTCACGTCGAATGAGTATCCGGCGCCATTGAACGTGATGTCGTCGCCGTCAATGGTAAACAATGGACCGTCGCCTGCAAGGGAAAAACCTTAGTGAGCTCTTACGCATATGCACCTGTGAGAAATATGTACTAGAGGTCTCGGCGAAGGTGATGTCACCAGCCATCGTGATAGTCGCACCTGATTTAGGCTGATAGCGTGCATGAGTAAAACTTCTCAATCTGACGCAGGCTCGAAAGCGACGTACGGAGAGCGTCAAAGTGCCTGAAGATCGCAGTAAGGAAGTGTATTAAAGGAGTGCATAAAGTACTTACTTCCGCTGGGAACAGTGAACGCCGAGATGGTGACTGAAGAGCAGCTCGAGATGGACGAGGCCGTCGAGACCGAGGAGATTGTGCAGCTGGCACGTCCCTCGAGCTCTCCAGTCGGGATAGCCGATACAAGGGCGAGTACGGCAGCGGTAAAGACGAACTGGCGGAAAGCGTGGTTGAACATGATGATCAAGATAATGGACTGGAAGCAAGCAAGAGAATGCTGAGTGCTTCAACCTCAACAGATCCTAACTTTTATACCATCCAAGAGACTGTGCAGGAAGATTCACGGAGGTGGATGCCTAAAAATAATCTTCTCTAAAGAACGCATGGATGATCTGCATACCGAAACAAGGCTTGATATGATATTGCACCCGACCCTTTCAGCCGCTCATAGCGACACGGCCCGCCCGGTCCACTGTGGTCCAACATACCTGTAAGTCCGATCCCGTCTTCATACGTGAGTGTTGGCTTCCAATGCGTCTTGTTCAGATAATTGTAAGAACACTCATAAATCTAGCAGCATGATAAACCTTTTTCCATTTCATAGACGCTCTTTTCTGTAAGCCAGGTGTGGGTGCGTTGCCTTTGCATCCGAGTTCATTCATCCAGCTCATTTCCCGTTATCCTCCGTTTAAGCGGCGCGGTCTATATTTCCGAAGTAGTGCTAGGCACAATAACACTGCTCTTTGAAATGGAGGCATCATACTGCCCACCCTTTTCTAACAAGAAGTGCACCTGGAAAGGAGCTATTTTAGTAAAACGTAAAATGCGGAAACACAAATGAAACTCATGAAGCAGCCTCGAGCGGACGAATGTGGATGCTGGATCGACTAGTCCTCGCCTTTTGGCTGCGCAAAATGATCACCTGGGAGGAAGAGTCGGAGAAATTAGTCAGAGATTCACTGAATACCTTAAAGATTCCGCACAAAAAGTTGAGGTGACGGTGTTTACGTTATCAGCTGAGCGCTGTTATACACGACGGCGTGATCAGTTGATGGTTCAGGTTAGCTGTACCAGAAACACTCACGGATCGACAGTGGTATACCTAAAACAAGGCAATACGCACAGGATTTTTTCTTGCTATGATATAACCTTGCCGGATGGTAAGAGTACAGCTGACACTCCCCGGGTTTTCAAGCTGCAACTGCCGCCAAATGGTAATAATGAACGTACGTGCCGACGGAGTCATCAAAGTTCAATGGAGCAGCAAGAATACCCGAATGAAGCCGATATTACATCCGCCCATATTGTACGGGGGGCACTGCAACTTAGGAGAGGATGCTTATGATGACAGTCTGTCATAACGTTCAGTACCTTCAGGACACATTGAACGTGACCATAGAGAAATGCCGGCACCGGCTCTTCCTAAGTCTGTAGAGGAAGGGTGAACTGTCTTCGAAGTAGCTGCAGGCTGATACTTTGGCAGGCAACTGCATGGTAGTGACAGACGGAAGAGAACAAGACTCCTAAAAATTTCCTGCGAAGACGATCAGGAGGTACTAAAGATGCACCAGACGTTCAGAACACACACGTTACCTGTTTTTACATCCAGACCACATCCTATGACAATAAAAAATAAGGATCTGCACCAAAATCCGGAACTTGGTTCCGAGTCCTATAATGTATGTTATAGGTAATCGCCGTGTCCTCAAAGGAATCTCCTCCAAGCGACCTCATCAGACTTTCATGACCTAGACATAATTAAACACAGAGGTCATATAAGTCATAGCAGTAACGACGAGCCTTGTTGTTCCCCTCTCTTTAATAACGCGATGGCCATATTGTGCGGCATTGTAAGAGCGAGGCTGACACACACCTCCAAATTATTGGGGTACTCCATAGCCTTCAAAAGAAATGATATCGCTTTCTCGGGTTTCTTTTTGTTCATCCATTCCTGCCCTTTGTCCAAGCTGGATTATCAAAATAGTAGCATCGGGAATATGACACTCCATAGATGACCAAGTACCAACTTCTTCTGTGACTCCATGGATATAGCGCCACCACCAAGCCCAAACATTCCTTCAGCACCCCAGCGCCTCATCGTCAGTAGTGTCAGATAGCGAACGGGGGTGGAAGCGAACTGTAACGAGATGATTCAGGGGCGTGGGAATATGGATCAATGGCCATCCGCTTTCCGGATCGGGCCGTACTTTTTATGAACTTTACCACCATGATTGAAGGTATTCCTTCTACTCCTTTTCTCCGTGTGTTATAGAACGTACTTACTATTCTTATAGTCGAGCTTAATCCACTGTTGGACTTCCTTGCTGGAACTATCAGCGTAAGCGGACTACTGGACTTGGAGCAAGCCGGCTGATTATCTTCAAGGGCATAGCTGGTCTTGTGGTCGGATACCCCTTTGACACTGGTAATTCGGTAGAGAGTATTACAGCGAAACCGCTGATCCCTGCATTTCAGTCAAGGTTCGATTCCAGAATCCGGATATGACTGGAAAGTATCGCTCGACAATGCACGCGCTCGGGACGATCATTAAGGAGGAACGATTCATCGGGCTATACAAAGGTATCACATCGCCACTGGTATGTCGGCTGCGTCATAATAATTTGACTCTTGATGTGCTGATATCTCTTTCAGGCCACCGCTGCCCTAATGAACGGCCTAGTGTTCGCTTCATACCGGCTTTTTATGAAGATCCAGTTAGAGAACAATAGTTCAATTCCTACGCTTACTCAAATCGCTCTTGCCGGTGCTGGAAGCGGCATTGTATCCTCGTACGTACCATATCTCAATGAGGGGTATCAATCCTTAATGTATAACCGTACAGCATCGTGACGACACCCACAGAATTGATAAAGATTCGTCAACAATCTCTTCTCGTCCCAAGCTCGACTTATGAGGTGATCGTGGATATTCTAAGAAAGAATGGAATCCGTGGACTGTACCGCGGCATTACTGCGACTGCACTAAGAGATTTGGGTTACGGATCCTACTTCCTTGCGGTACATGTTTATGGTCTGCTGTTGATGGTTACCTAACGAGAAACACAGTACGAAGCAACGTCCAGATTTTTCACACCAGTTTCCGATTCACCTCTCTCACCTTCTGAGATTCAGCTCCTACTATCACAAGTCGATGGTCAAGTTCGGACACCTTCATGGGCTGCAATGCTATTGGCTGGTGGTGTGGCCGGCATAGGCGAGTCCTACTGATATCAAGGATAGTTTTACCCATTTGTTACCGCTTTTTAGCCGGGTGGATGACAACTTTTCCTCTTGATGTTGTTAAAACCCGCATGCAAAGCACCGAAAGCTCTTATACTGGTTCGATATCAAACCCGACCACAGGGTCAAGTCCAAGCTCTCCTCTGCTACCACCTAGGGCAAATCCATATCGGACTGTGTGGTCCACGATTTTTGCGTCTTATCAAGCCGAAGGACTGGCCGTGTTCTTTCGAGGATTGGCGCCTACTCTCATTCGGTAAGGTCTTATCTGGACCGCCTTCAAGAGTCTAATCCTATGTCATCTCAGTGCCGTACCAGTGAATATGGCAACATTTGCCACATTTGAAGCGGTCATACACTGGTTTTCATAAGCGTAACGTATTCGACCTCCCAACGCCCGTTACATCGAAGATAATCAGCTGGAACTGCACTCTTTCCCACAACCAGACAATTACATCACGTGTATTACTTGCCATCTGAACAACTAGTAAACAACTGCACTCTTATCCCTGTCGTTTGGTCTGGTCAATCGCTCATGTGGGTCCAAGTCCTATGATCAAGTACCAGGAATGTTCAAGGGAATACTGCATCAGCCTGTTCTACTGGGACCGCACATTCACACGGATGCACTGGAAGTTCTGAGCTGTCTTCGTGCGTGCCGCGCTTTTTGGAATCAAAGTTAATTTTCACTAGACTGTCATTAAGCGAGTAATATTTAGTGGTAGGCTCTTCCAACCTGTTGCGAGGCTTCCGAGCTTCGGGTCGTTCTCCTAAGTATGGTTGGTATGTATGTCGATGACCGGACGCTCCTCATGCATTTCCGTGCTAATTGCTGGTGCTTTCGTCAGCATGCATGTTGTCCAGCCATTTTAGAGAAAGCTGTCAGTCGCTTGTAGAAGCCCCAGTCCTAGTTCGAGCTCGAAGAGTTAGTAACTGTCGATTATTTTCATACTCCTTGACTAGGTATCTGAAAATACTTATATCTCGTCATCACATTGCCGTCCATCTGTGTACATAGCGATTGGAGTAGTAACTCATAGCTCCTCACTTATGTCTATGGCGACGCACCAACGGGCACTGCGCCAATCTAGATGCGTCTGTCGGGCTAAAGTATGGACATTTTTTACTGCCGCGATCTGTTTTGACGTCGTGCACTATGCATAATCTGCGTTCAAACACTTCATAATCGTCTTTCTCATCATCTTACCTGGCCATCATTCATTAACAAGCAAACATCGGTTTACTATCACGCCTGCTGATGAGTCTTTCAAAGCCCGACCACCGAACATGTGGAACCGCCGGTCATTTTGATGCCTTCGACTAGGAGAACATAACACCCTGCCTCGGAATGGCATTCATACCCGAGTGCGGCTTAGGGTTGAGGTATCGGCCAGTCGTCAGATCAACCGATCTGCGCTGATTTTCCTATTCCGGGACAACTGCACCGCTTCCTCGCTGTGCCGTGGGGTTACACAGTCACAGCAAACTATATCAGGACATCGCCTATTCATTGATTAGATTTCTCCGTCTAGTATATAAGCCCTGTGCATTCAATATGCACCCTACTCACTGATTCAGAAAACTACCTACGCCGACATGACCTTTTACGCATACGTTGATGACAACGGCATATCATATGTCGGCTATTTCGCCGGTAATCCCCATGATAGGATCACTGTTTATTCTGACGGAACAAATACCCTGGGGTGGTACGATAATGGCCAAGATCCAAATGAAAGAACGAAGGTTTGCTCTTGTGATCACTAATATTTCCACCCGGCTCATAACAATTGCTTTTTAGGGGAAGGGGATACCGTGTCTTAGACTCTACTTCGGGAAGAAAGCTGCGTACTTCTTTAGAGAATGTTGTCATCCGGCGTAAGTACACATTGAACTGTTCTTCGCTTGGGAATCTCACTCACATGATCACGGTAACTACCAGGCCGGACAGTCTGTGTATGACTCAGTCGCCTGTATAGCCTCCTGTGCACCGGCACGAACGAAGGTGGGAACATCCTCACGCTGTTCAATGCAGTGAACACAGAACAAGAGGCCCAGGATCGCAACAATGCTTCACGCTTCCAAATATAATATTAGATACCTGTTAATTATACCATATGTACGCGTTAATTATTCTGCCGAATACGCTTGAGTGCTTTGGATGTGTAAATAAGCGAGAGAAGGCAAGGCCTAAACCATCTTCAGTCAAGTAATGGGCCGCTACAGGCGAAACATAGTATTGCATGTGTCTCGATAAGTAGTTTGCGTTAAAGTGTGTTGACTCCTTCGCGTTCGGGTCCATCGATGATCAATTTCGTCCAACTCAGAGGGCTCAGGAGAGGTTCGAATTTCAAGAGGTGAATTTACCGTGGGTAACCATCAGTCATGATATTGTGATGACCATCGTAATCGTTTGTCGTGCACATGAAGTAGTCGCCTAAACGAAGTCTACATTATGATCTCCTCCAGGAAAATAAATCTCTCTCTTCTACAAGGTGTGTCTGAGAGCGAATATCAGCCCATTAGAGAATCTCGCCGGGTACGGCGACTCACCTAAACAAAGGAGAGTCGGCGCCCAGATTCGCAAATTCTGCCTTTCGATCTCCTTGGATGCCTTTTTCCGCGCAGAGAGCATCCTTCACTTGATTGAGTCTCCGGTACAGACATACTGTGAACGCGGAGATGACGAACGCCATACACAAAAACCCGAGCGCAATGCCTATTGCCATCATTATCTCATCGACACGAACAAGAATGTTGCATACCATGACCCAGGTGAAATCTCGGAGTGTCCTGTGTTCTGTAGATAAACGAAGAACAAATCCTAGGAATGAAGCTCAGCATGTCTTTCTGTAGCTTGATAACAAAGCAGTACCCTCCAAGATTACCGACCCCGCTCTGGAGCCCTATAATCACACCTTTCTTCAGCGAGCTACCCGCGTTCCCTGAGCCCCAGACAAGCATCAGAGGAACCGTCGGGAAAACCCCGCAGGTAATCAAAATACAACCTGCATATCCAACACCGGGTAGGGTTGCCGGATTCGTGGTATAAAGCATCACATATCCGAGGATAGCGAGTAGCGAGCATCCCATGATAAATGGTCCGCGCACCTTAAACCGGTCGGACAAAGACCCAATTACGATGGTAAATATGCAACCAATAGCGTAAGGCGGTATCGTCATCCTGGGAGATAGAAAAGCGTTGATCACTGCTGAGGTGCATGATGTTAGGAAAAGAAGACGTACAATTGAGCTTGGGAAGCGGAGTATCCCAAAGCATTAATAATGGTGGGAAGGAATATCGAGATAGAGTTTAATGGCATGACCATACTAACGTCGACGTTAGCTCAGCTCGACATCTATACGTCTGGTGCGGCGCCGTACCCAATATATATGATGGTTTGCAGCCATGATTTGTAATTCCGTAAGGTATCCCACACAAACCGCATCTCGAAATGGGATGGCTCTCCTTCATTATCACGGCGAAGTACCTCTACAAGATGAACCTTTTCTCTTGGGGTGAGGAATTTGGCTGTGCCCGGGTACTATCATCATACTATGTAGTAAGCGAGGACAACGAATTTTGGTATTGAAGGATTCTTACGTCAGGAAGTTTCCAAAATGCAAACAAGGAAGCAACGACGGTTGCTTGTATTAGTAACGTGAGCTTTGGGTCAAGGTATTGACAGAGAAATTCCGCACCTAATCCTTCCAACAAAAACTACACGGGCGCGGGAGTTAATGCTCGGGATGTTGTCATCATTCTATCATTAGAACTACTTACGATCCAGGCCCATCCTCGGAGGTTTCCAAGACTGCAAGGCATAGCATTAAACACAGATGCTTAGTACGCAGATCGCGTTGACTGACCCATCCATTTTCTCAATAGCGAACGCGAGTAAGCCGCCGAATGCACCTGATCGAAAATAAGTTCTTGCGAGGAGATGTCTTTGAGTTTGACTTACCGGACAAAGTTGCAGTGGAGAAGTAAAGCGACAGTGGGCGCGCTTGGTCCTCGCGACGATACCAAATGGTGATGAGAAATGCTGTAGAAGATGATGGAGTTCTGGGAACCGAGTAGAAAGTTACGGAAGGACATACCTACGCCAGGAGGTAGTCCTGCCTCAGCGAGGCCCAAGAAGACTCGAGCGCTACATAATAATAGGTAGGAGACTTCACACAAACATAGAGGAAATGTTACATGATGAGGCCGTGATAGCTTTTAACAAAAGCCATTGAGAACACTGCGGCAACTAAGTTCCGAGCAGTCTCGTCGTCTACGATTCGCACTCACTGACGATTCCCCAAGTAAGCATAATCCCGGGTACTAGACGTGGCCGATTAAACGACATACTATAAAGCGCTGCAGAGGTACTTACTCCAAATCGACGGCCGCGTCAGTTTCATGATGACATTACTGTACAGGGACCTGCTCAGCGGCATTAGGTTGACGAGCTAAACGCCACTTGCCATGGAATCTCGAGTAGACTGTATGGGATCTAAGTGTCTGTTAATTCCGATGATAGATCAGAGATGCTCCAGCGCACGAAGAACACAGCCGCCGCCAACTGATACCGAAGACCTGTCAATTCCAGATCGTTCCCCATTCCGGCGACCTGTAACAAATATTAACGAAGCTTGGAACACTTGTAAAGTTCGTTATCAGATTCACCCTTGCATTGCCTATAGTTTATCTAGATGATTAGCGCTGACGGACAGTACATAACAATCATGCGGACCGATATTTCCTCGATCCCTTCAAACAAGTATAAGCTATTGAAAAGAAGAAAAGACATGCGGCTCACAAAAAGCTACAAAGGTAGAGGAGCGCAATGATGGGGATCAAGTGCAGATCAACCTTCCGTCGGATGTGTTTGTCGATAACCAATGATTCGTCGCCTGAGATAGGGCTCGCTGGCATGCTCTTCTCGCTGTCCCATCCAGTTGCTATTGACATGGTGCACTGAGACGAAGGATGGATATCAAGTGTGCTGGACACTTGTGATCGATGGTTCCGCGGTGCTTCTTAAAGTGTAACGAGGGTCGTATGAAAGCGGTTACGAGATCTGCCAAAACATCAATGCCCTGTTCTTGTGTATATTGATCCGAAAATTGCGAATCCTTTCGCTGCTGAGGCACGCCGAAAGCAAAGCCTCGAAGGGTAACAGTGTGAGTCATTAGGTACATCGCTCTCTGTTAGGGCTCCATAGTAGATCCCGAGCACGAGAAGTCAGGAACATATATAATCATCGACAGTGCCTTGTGGGGAAACGGTGGCCAACAACCGATACCATGAGAGGATAACGAGCCAACAATACATTTATGTACACCATCAAGTTCATTCGTGGATATTAGGAACGTCATTCTTCCACTTCACACCTGATGCCTGGGCGACCTCAATAGCAATCTGGCGAACTGCTTTCACTTCATCCAGCGTAGCACCGTTCCTAACAGATCCCCGCAGATGCCAATCAACTTGACGTGGTGTATCATTAGCTATCAAAGCCGCCACCATGGTGAACGAAGTCTCAGCAGGCGAAACAGCATCAAAAAAGCTGTACGTGTAACCGTACGCAAAAGTTGTGGAAAAGAACTCTGTGGTCATCGCGGGTTAAATCTGATTGGCTAAAGAATCAATTCATTTACTGACCAAAATCGGGACAGATCTCTCGCAGAAACGGTTGAACAGTAGCTGCGGTTTCTCCGTAAGTCCGGTCGAAGTACTCTTGGCCTTTCTCCGTCAAAGTTTCTACGGGCTTCGACACATCACTGCAAAGAAACGAACTGAACACTGTTAAACGAAGGAAATTACCACAAACCCTACCGGAGAGGTTTAACATCACGCAGTTCGGTAGGTACGGCAGTATGTAGCTGCCCAAGGGCGTTGATAGCCTAGCACCGCACGTCAATGATGACGTCCGCACTCAAAAGTTACTATGAACCGACGTACTTTAGGAAATCCAGACAGCATCCCTGATTTGAAGAGAGCGTCACGGAGCTTCCGTGCAAGGAGCAGGCGTTGCTCATGAGTTTTCAGGCCCTCGAGCGCGTACTTGAAGACTTCTGGAACGGCTTCCGGCAGATTACTGGAACTAAAAGCAGTGGCAGCAACAAGAGACCAAGGACTGACAACCCCATCGTCCTGTTCAGGATAAAGCGCTTCGAGTCGAGCGAGAAATTCACGAGTAGCAACATCAGCCATTGGGAGTAGCGATGAAGATTGTGACGCCTGGAGGCATCTTTTACCGGTGATTCTGGAGAAGCAGCCAGGGAGTTGGCTCCGATTATAATATGGTCAAAGAATACTGGTCCAAATTTACCCAGCAAATGTGTTCAGAAGTATAGAACCGTGACTGCCGGCCTTGAGGCGTCGACGTGGGGAAGGGAAGCAGGGCTGGACTGGGGAATCTGAGAATGAAATGACATTGATTGAAAAAAAGTCGGCCTTCCTTTTTGAGTATCGTGGGGTGGAATACCCCAATTCGGCGCTACCCCCCTCATGATCACCGATGACCTCGAAGCTATGACTTCAAAAAAGTTAATGTCAGATACCTATCCCCTCAGTTAGCGACTATTTTTGGTGAGTCAAAATCTTACCTCGCCTAAAATCTGGCATCTGAAAATTTGATTCACCACCACCCAGTCGATATAGAGAGGGCAGTTCAATCCTGTGGGCCGCCTTGTACTGTCTTCAATTGAATCTACCCGTTTACATGTAACACGAACCCGGATAATTTTTGGATGTTTATACTAACAAAATATGGTTTAGCCTTTGATAGTTAGTAAGCTTCAGACCAAACTCTCCCTCCTCAAGCAAGATCACCGTTGGCGCTCGCGATCATAAATTTCAGCTCAAGAATAATCCATCGTCCTCATCAGCATCGTGATTCGTTATACGGTATTGTAGTTGGGTATGCTGGGTGTAAGTATACACGACGTGGCACTACGACCAAATGACACCCCTCCACTCGGTAAAGTAACTGCGTCTAACCATGTGTGGAAGTGTGATGATCATAAATAAAAAACATAATATCCCTAGCGCACTATTTTCTTACATTGGTTCATTACTACTTTTAAATGGACTGGGTCTCAAACGAGGCGTCTTGTTGCATAGTTATGAAGTCAAAGGGTTACAATATCGGAGAGAAAGCTGCATAGTTTCTTTTCCCCTTTCTCTCCCCAGAGGGCACGCCGGAAGGGTCTGAATACGAAATTTGGAACTCAGGTTTGCCAATCATTACCGTTTTCAATTAATGACTCCATTTAGAGATAGTCATCAGAATCAAATTACGCATGATGATCAGCCCACCCATGATATTAACTGACAAGTAGTATTAAGTACCATTGAAGGCGACAATGATGATCACGGCTTGTTCGAGTCAAATGCGTTTCCGGAACACGAACCAGGGTGAAAGCATTTCCCTTCTAGCTGCAAGCCTCGATTTAGTTCGCCTCGGTGTGATCTTCGTTCTCCGTCACCGGGTGCCCCACTCTCATATTGATTTTTTTAGCCGCTGCATCACTTTCTATGATGCTATCCTGTGGGTACCCACATAACGATTCATTTATAAGATACGGCGTCTTGGTGTTTCCGAGGACTTGGTCAATGAGGTTACGTGTATCTGCGTGTGTAGCGTGGTCTTTGATTGAATACAAGAAGCACAACAGGTAATGCACATCTTCTTTCAGATTTGAGTCTCGGGAGGCCATGCGCACTAAGCTTCATTCATTACACTTCTATTACTGGTGCACCCACCTCGCTTTATAACGTCGGCCTAGCCAGGCCTGCCGCTGTATCGGTCTGTCACCAGCTTTGCCGCCATGCTCGACGCAAACGATCCTCTCGTTATTTTGAAAAGTGAGTGAGTCCGTATTTAATCTAGAGTGCAGTAATCGAGGCATGTCCTGTGGCAGTCAGCTGTGCGGTATGCTCTACAGTGGCTATTGCAACAACAGTCCATCGTCTCTTCATTAGAAGGGGTCGGTATTGGGCTGATGATGTAAGTTCTCACTCTTGAAGATGAGAACCTTTGAGCTCAACGATTAATCACACCGCAGGCATGGGCACTAGTATCCATGTTTGCTCTCTTTTTGCAGATTGCGGCCGTGTTTATGCACTTACCAAATCCCGGTGAGCACTATTCCACAGATTCCGATTCGTTCGCGCTTTAAATTTTTTTTATCCAGATGTCCTCTCGCGGTCCACGCGTATAGCAGCTTACTACCTCATGGCTACCACTTTCTACGTTGTTATATGGTGAGTAGAGTACTAACCTTATTGATAACTCCTTATCAAATACACCAGGACGGCTCGGCTCTCTATACTATTTTCGATTATCCGGCTAGATCCAAGCGAGAACCGACGACGTAGACTATTATGCGTCGCGGCTCTATTTATTCTCGTTCTCACGATCCTTATTGCTCAGCTCTACTGGGTCTGTGAACCAGAGCCGCGATGGAAGGATATGAGGAGCCCGCAATGTACGCTCAATAAGCAAGTGGCTATCTGTCAACTAGTCTGTAAGTCGGCTATGCTCCCAGTGTCGTCGGTCTGCCCGTTTATCTCCATTTTGCCTGACAGCCGACGTGATTGCGGATCTTATACTGATTCTCGCTCCGCTCAAACTCCTTGCGGGACTAGAAGACAAAGGTCTTCGACATCGTCTCATGGTCATCTTCTCGACGTGCATTGTGACGACTATTGTATCTCTTGTTCACGCTGCTTATATCCTCACTCTTGGTGAAACAAAGGTGGTTATCTCAGCGATAGTGGAAGTAAGTGACTCCTTAATGTAATTCGCTGTTAGTGGACTAAAGAATTCATACGTGACTAGGACTGCTTTTCTCTAATTGTGTGTAACGTGCCTGTGGTTGTCACGGCGGTAATAAGGATACGGGAAGAATCGCAGCATGGCATGGCTCAGAAAGGACAACTAGTATCTACCTTCTTGCATTTCGCTACGCGCGTCTTTACACACAAAGATACGGCAGCAACTCACCCTCACATGCATGTCGCGGAGGTGAAGCTTGACGACATAAACACGGGGACCTCTATGACGACCACCATGGCTCATAGTAATAAGGACTTGGTGACGTTTGAATTAGAGGATGAGGCAAATTTGCGCGCGCCAATTGGGCTGGACTCGTGTACGTATGGTGATGGGAGCAAGTCCCATGGACTTGTGCCGGGTTCAAGCTGCCACGGATAATTCGAGTGACGCTTGTCGATACGTACTGCTAGCGATATGAGTATTTATTATCGTCGTCGATATCTTGACCTCGAGAATTAACATGTGCTCGTGTATATAACGTACTTACTACTGTATCCATTGTCTTTTCTTACCGTGTTTATTATACACCGATCCACGTCTAGATGCCTAAGAGTCTGCTGCAATCAGTGTTGTCATGGCCCTGGTTCAGACACGGGCCCCAAGTCGTCCAAGGACTCGGAGATCAACAGACACTTCTCTAGCCTCTACGATCTGGATACTGGGAGTCACTGTGACTGGTATCATGTTCTCTTGGTACATCCCTGGTACCACACATTATCTCTCGCCCGACTTCTTCCTTCCCTCGCATCAAGTCTCAACAAATCACCAGATATACTGTAGTATTGGTGCTCATCCATTCATATATCATAAACTAATTCCATTCTGAGCAGAACGACGATTAGGTTATCACTGCCACTCCTTTTAGTTTGGAATGGTTCCATTAAAGGACTCGTATTCATACGCGTTGCAACTAATGCAGTGGGTGGCTTGTAGCAGGAAATATACTGAATGTGTTAGCTATTAGAGCTCGGAATGAGCTCCTTGTACACTACAAAAGTGTCTAGAATACTCTGACCAAAGTACCTAAATTATTCAACTATCGTGACAAATTAGGAAGCCAAATATTCGGGAATCTTCCGGCATAAGCTTGAAGTTGCAATTCCAACAATACGGATTATTGTTACGAGACTATGTAGTTGGACTTTCTTGACGGCCCCCGGAATTCGACGGCGGTCCAAGTTGGTCCGATGCCATCACATAATAGCCACGTGCGAACGCGTCCAAATTGAAATTCACCATCTCTGTTTCTTACCATCATCGCACTCCTGGCATGTCTCCATAAGGCAAAACCGGATGCACTGCCTTGCGCTTCAAACGTTCTTTGCATTACCTCAGTGATCAGGAAGTAGCTCCCTTAATTGCGAGGACATCCTTTACAAGTGTCTATTCTTGGACTACATTTGAATAAAGTAGACTACCATTGTCGCGCACATACCGACCGTTTTGCTCTCAAGAAACCTGTAGACATATACGGGAACAGTGGAAAGAAAATTCAAGCACTATCGTCCTCGATATCAATCGGTAGGCGTCGTTTATCACATACGTCGATCTCATACGGCTTACAAATTCCCGTAGAGCTGCTCTTCTTGTTTTCATCACAGGACTATGAGAAAAAAAACAGAGAGGTAGCTTATATTGATCGTTCAAATCATTGTTATCGTTGAACATTAATTTTGAGGGGGATGCGCGAACTTTTCCTGCTACGAGCTGTAGCGTATTTTTTTCTATCCATCTACTCATCGAGCACCTACTCATCACCTCTCAGTTTTCCTACAACATGTTTCTACTCTTTGCAATCAGCTCGATAGGCAGTTCCACATCTGCCTCGTATCCACTCAACGTCATCGTCGCCGAATCCGGGTGACCCGATTGATCTGTTCATCTCCAAAATGTAATCTTGCCGCCACTTCCAAAATGTAAGGCTACGGAAAAGAAAGACAATTCAGCATGCTCCCTCTTGACCTGGCCCATTCCGCATGCGTGTGAGCGGATCATCCTCTCAGAATGGCCAAGATAGGATAATCGCCCATAAAATCATATAGATGTTTGAGACCCGCCATAACGTGACCCGGTCACAGGGAGGCCGAGATCAAATCCATATAAAAAGACCTCAGCTCTCCAATCGATGGTATACATTTACGGACATGCAGCTACCACCAGGACCATCGTACTTGCTACGTCGAGCATTCCCATATATCCTTTTCGCTCTGGTCCTCACGAATGTCGTGACTCCCTCACTATTTCCAGGCTACCAAGTTTCTTGGATCGTATTTCCATGCGCTGCGTTATTGTATCTCGCTTCGGAGATAATGTCTTACCTATTGAGGTTGGCGCATATGCGTCGAGATGCTGTGGTCAAGGGCGCGGAGTTTGTTCCAGATGTTCAGCAGAGCAGTATCTCTATCATGAGCAGACTCATGAGGCAATCGAAGACGCTCTATCCGGGTATGTCTCTACAGTGTTTGATTTCAGCTTCCCTCTCATCAGGGACAGGCGAAGCCTTTAGAGATTGGCATCAGCAGTACGGAAACACGTATTGTATCAACCTATTCTCAGAAAGCCGGGTATGTCAGTGGTCTTTCGTGTTTATTCGGCTGCTTACGTTGACTTACGAAGATCATCACTATCGAGCCTGACCATGTGAAGGTGATTGGCAATGGTTGTTGAAGTGAAGCATCTCTGATTATTCCGTAGGCAGTCTTAGCAACGCAATTCAAAGACTTTGAGAAGGGTACGAGCAGCCTTTTCAACTTCAGATGCATACACTTTATGAGAAGCATTTAGGATACAGGCTTTCTTCTCAGTGGGGGGACCTTCTTGGCACCGGTGTATTCAATTCCGATGGTATGAGCGCGCATTCCATATATGGGTGACTTTGAACATGACTCAATCGTGCCTAGGTGACATGTGGAAGTGAGCGCCCAGCAATTAAGTGCATGACGGGCTTCTCTCTAACCCGAAACGACCGTTCTTTAGATATCACCGCAATATGACTCGTCCTTTTTTCAACAAAGACCGGATAAGCGACTTCGACAATTTCGAGAGACACGCTATGGAATCGATTAGATTGATAAAAGATAGACTCGAAGAAGGATATCCAGTGGAGTTTCAGGTAAATTCATCAGGGCGCTGACAACGACTGCTGACCTCAGTCATACAGGACGTCGTTTCACGCTTTACGTTGGATTCAGCCACCGAATTTCTTTTCGGCCAAGACGTCGGTTCTTTGTCCGCCGGACTTCCTTACCCATCTGGGTTGAAGGGCGGGAACACAATCGTCGCTGCAGATCACCCGTCGAATGTTTTCGTTCGGGCTTTCATGAAAGGGCAGGAGTTGATTGCTCGAAGATCGAGAGCGGGCGCAGTGTGGCCACTATTGGAGTTCTGGGAAAACAAGGTCACCCCGCACAGACGCGTAATGGAAGATGTTGTGCAGCCGCTTCTCGACGATGCGTTCGCAAGGAAGAAGAAGCGAAAGCAGGATGTAGGCGAGGCGCTCGACGAGAAGGAAGTCGCCTCCCTTTTAGACGATCTCGTAAAGGACACCAATGGTAATGGTCCAGTCATATTACTGCTCACGATACTCATAACTAGTGCCTTTAGACACTCAGACAATCATCGACGAGTTAGTGAATATTCTCGTTGCCTCGAGAGATACGGTCAGTCAAATATGTCTCTCCCCATACGCCCTAACAAAACTGCATAGACGGCATCTTTACTCACTTTTGCTGTGTATGCGCTCACGGAGAACCCGCAAATTGTAAAGCGTCTACGGAAAGAGATCGCGGAATCTTTGGGTGACAAACAACCAACCTATGCCGACATTCGCGATATGAAATATCTGAGGGCATTTTTGAATGGTATGTTCGATCTATTGATTGGATTTTGCACCGATAACTAACTGACGTATTATACGCAGAAACATTGAGACTTTATCCTCCTGTGTAAGTACTTTTGATGTTGTCAGTCGTCGTTACTTACCGTGCCAAACTATCGTAGTCCTTTTGACTCACGGTAAGATTTTTTCGACAATCCCTTGTATTTGAAATGAGCTGATCATCATCAGAACGGCAAATGTGGATACAACGCTGCCCAACAAAACAGGTCGACCTTACTATGTAGCAAAAGATACAAAGTAAGAATACATTTATCAGCGTCTTCGAATATCAGTACTAAAGCTCCGCCCGCTCAGGGTCCTATGGGGAGTCTTTTGGATGCATCGCAGGACTGACCTGTGGGGTCCCGATGGTGCGTACCTCCTTCCACAATCATTTCGCCTACTCAATGATTTGATAATAGCCCTCGACTTCGACCCAGATCGGTTCCTAGATTCCCGAGTCCACAAGTATCTAACACATAACCCGTTCATCTTCTTGCCTTTCAATGCTGGACCTAGAATTTGCCTGGGTCAACAGGTTAGTTAATTTTGTTCTTCTCATCCCGATTTCAGAGTCATTGATCTTATGTCCTACTAGTTCGCGTACAACGAAGCGTCATACTTCCTCATTCGGCTTCTTCAAACGTTCTCATCCTTCAATCTAGCTGAAGATGCACAAGCTTCAGAGGCAAAACCACCAGCAAGCTGGGTCGGAGATCAGATCAAGGGAAGGGACAAAATTATGTTTGGGACACATCTCACTATGTTTGCTGAGGTAAGTTGTTCGGACCCGTCTGGGTTTGCTGCATTTCTGATTGTTTTTCTAGGCAGGAATGTGGGTGAGGATGAAATAAGTATCGTGTTTTACTTTCTTTGACTGTACTTGTATCTCCCAAGCGAATAACACCGCTGCGTCAGCGCGAAAGGCGATGGCGAACGAGATGAATGGTTCTCAACAACGCTGCCAGTACCAAACCATCTAAATCAGTTGGTAGGCGAGACGCTGGCGTCTGGGAACACACGATGATCAGGCTATGTTCTACTCCTGACGATCCTCCAACTCAAATTGGTTTCAAACCGTCATTCTCATTTTATCTCCTCTCGCTTTAAGTAAGTGAGCGAGACAATCTGCTATCTTGTTGATCTAGCCATGTCAAGTGTAAGAGATCTCGATTTGCCCTACTGAACATGAAGCTCCTCAAGGTGTGTTCATACGTTCATATTGACTATCAGATTTTCTAAGGAAAAGGCATTACTAGGAGCGGGCCAAACTGTCAGCCCCTGCTCTGACAGATATTGAAAATGATTCGTCGTTGTTCGTGCAATTCTGTATGTCATCGTTCGTATCGGAAGGCTATTAGCCCTGCATGACGAACTTCGATCCGCAGAATGTCTCAGATAATATGGCCTTGATAGAGAAGTTGTTTTTGGTTGACGGCAATGTTGCAGGCATCCATGGAAAATGATATTCTGCGCTGGGTGTTCTATGCCATTCGTCGGTTTACGACGCTCGCAACACGGGAGCCTATTTTCACTGGACGGGTTCTTGATATGTATGGTCAGTGCTTAAATTTCCCAAAAGACCCTCTTACGCGATGTCACAATCCTCATGGCGGCGTAACTTATGGATCATCATATTCTCGAATACATCGTGAAGCTCGGAAGAATTCTCCAGTTGAACGGTTCCAACAATATACCTGTGACGGAGAAGTGGACGATACTACTCTCCATTATCGACCAGTGCACTGTATTCACATGCCACCGCTTCTGGCTGTGGAGAATCAACTGGTCGATTGATTCCGTAGAGACAAGGATAGCTCGGGATAATGCCCTGCGGTCGCCAAGAGACTGAGAGACTCATAGAATCAACTGAAAGCTGCCCTGGATTTCTACGCGACTGTGAGAGCGAAGTACGATAAGAAATACGGAAAGAGTATCCAGTGTTCATATACTGAAGTGCGCAGATTGACACACTGTTCAAACATCTTCTTATTTACTCCACATTGGCGCAGTGTGCAAATGCGTTGGAGGCGATGTGCCGTCATTTTCCTACATGCGCAGGGTGCGAAAATATTGTTTATTCCTCAGCTGAATGCCAGCGTAGGCATTGGAATAACAATAATAGAAATGCGCAATGGTATGGGGATTGATTTACCATTAAAAGCATTGTGTGGCTAATGAGATTCGCTTTGAGCTTTGGAAGTCATGCGGACTTGCACACGCGAACATGATTTGTTGAGATCCATTGCGTTCCAAGTTATTATGGGCAACGACTTGCACCGGCTGGCAGTCACGAGCCTACTGACTGAGATATACGGTGCCTTCCTGTTAGCGCTGTCAATTACAGCTCACCTGTTATGGATTAAGCCGATGCGACTCGGATCAGTAAATTCCCTAATTCTTTGACCTTATATTCTTACTAATAACAAACCCTCCCAATTTTTCGAAACACATAGAATATACTAGTTATCAAGCCCTATACTATATAACTGGTCGAGTACCAGGCTGTAATAAATCTATCTTTTACCCACTTAACTTGACTGAACCAGCAACCGCGAGCTCACGCACTTCTCAGAGCAACCTTACGAGCTCGCGTTCCTCTGAGCACACCCCCTTAAGACACCTTACTAATCCGGTACTACCGTACCTTGCTTCTTCTCGAAGCCATTTCCTTAAACTTAACCACGACACGCCTTGAAATACATTCCATTTTCACCCCATCTACACATCCTAAGCCACCTATCTATCGTACCCTACGCTGGCTAAGTACAATCTCGTTCAGTACTCCAAGGTCCCCAAACATCACCTCCCCTCAAGCCCAGTTTGATGAGGATGTCAGATTTTCGTGAAATGCTCCACAAAAGAAAGGAAAGTGACCCGATGGCAAGCAATCACTGTTATGAATGTCCTCATACAAGACCATGGTGCCGGAGGTATTAAGACAGCCTGTGTTCTTATACCGCTATTTGCAGAGTGGCATTGACCGAATGAATGCCTAGAGATATTGCAATCCCTTTGTCAAGCGAGTGGTAAGCACCGATAACCGGTCATAACAGCTGTACCTGTATCGCAGGAATGAGATCGCCAATTTTCAAAGCGAACTCACCAGTTGGGTCCAATCGTTAACTCAAGCTTTTCGATCCGTCGAACTCTTCGATTTCTGTCGCCAATATCCTTGAAGTGTAAGTACATTACCCAACCCATCTCTCGACCCTCGCGTCTCTCATTCTTCCGTCTCTGAGACTAGCCAAACTGGTAGTTCAATTTGAACCTCTTAAGACTTACAAGCTGAGAAGATTAAGAGCTTGAAGATGTTCGGAGCAACACATTCTGCTAGTGAAAATTACAGGGCAAGAGCAGTCTCCCTATATCGCCGAGATGCCGATTCGGCTACATCCAAGCTAAACCTTCCTTTCAACTGCCCCGTACCCATAAACACAGTGTATATCGAAATAAGATGGTTGGAATAGCATGGAAGTCCTTCGAATCTTCTTGGTGCTTTCATGAAAACCTGGTGGAGGGTTTGGTGACACCGGCGAACAAATCGGCATCGGTCGGGGATTTAATTATCACGTGGATGTTCTCAAAGAAGTCCCTGAAGGAGTCCTAGCCAGATACTGTATTCTATTTCTCTTTCCAGCCGTCACCTCACCCTACAAACGTGCGCTACACACCCGAGGTTGGCGTCAAACACTGCGCGTTCTCCAGTTTTGCATTCTCCGTCTATGCCTGCCGTAACTCTCCAGCAAGTCCGTTCATTCCATCGGTATCTTGGCCGCTATTATGGGATGGATGTGGTACCGCATAATAGGTGTTTTTTCTCGTTCTTGACAGTTGGAGTAACGTATTGACTCGACTTCAGCTAGCAGTCAAGGTTCGACTTATCCTTGTGCGGCGCCTATCCGTGACAATTGCTCTTTCTACGCGTCATGCTTGGAGACGAGGTACCACTGTGGGCCAACCGGTTACCCTATCGA